>QVNW01000694.1:0-49103 GCA_014825475.1 Pseudomyrmex flavicornis | reverse complement strand
TCTTCGCTCGCATTGTAGAAGATCAAGTGAATTAATAATCGGAAAATCAGAGAGACTAATAATCTTGCAACATCGGACACTAGAGAAAATTCCACTGCTTCAAAAGAGCATTTTTGCTGCTAAGATATCGAGATGACAAATCACGTGTAATCAAACATAATTTTTTTGAAACACTTCCAAATATTTCGTTAATATTCTAAGAAATTCAAAACAATAATAAAATAAAAGTTTCTTAGGAATTTTATGTTGATATAAACACCTTGAATTTGATAGTGTTAATATTTTATATCGCAATTTTGTTCAATCAGTCGCAATTATGCCAATATGATAATTATTATAATACAGCAAATTGCAATCGATCGGATAATATTCATAAAATATTTATTGCGATCAAAATGTGCATCGGGCTTTGTTTCGCGAAATTACATAAAGTTGTCTCACACAGAATACATGAACCTATTTGTTTTCATTATTATTAAATATTGTCTCTTTAAAAAAATAAAATTTTTTAAAGGAGTTGATTGCTTTTAAGTAATATTTATGAATTGACAGCAATATCTGATAGATATACACGGTCGATCATTAATACTCATTTATACGCTGTTTCTACGCAGAGTAAATCACAATAAATCACGTATATACATATACACGTAATTGTGAGCAAGAAAAACGCGGCAAAAACAGACAGAACAGATCCTACTCTGTCGTTAAGAAGCCATATTTTATAAAAAATGAGATTTGCGTGCGCGGAACGTTGAGCGATTGTGCGAACGTAAGATCCACGGGAAAAATGTCACTAGCGCGAGGAGGATGATTAACGAGCTAACTCTAATAGCCACTTTAGCCGTACTTAATTAGAAATCGCATAATTTATTCGGCAAACGAGCGGAATGTGAGTCTTTGTTCTTTCACCGTCGTCGCGCGAATTCCCTTTTATACGATTTACACGTACGCGTACACATCGTGCACTTTTACATGCTAATTTTGCCGGCTGCTCTTCTATTTGCGGACTCAACTTTTACGGACGACTTCGTTAAAAAAGACCGCGCTTATGACTCGCGCGTTTTCTTCTGAGAATCACGTCGTCGTCGTCGTCGTCGTCGTCGTCTGGTTACAAAAAAATGAAGAACGATTTAAATTTGCTTGTAAAATTTTCTGTTACGCGCATCCTTACTGTGTTAAATTTGTCTTAGCAAGCGGCCGGTTAATTATTCTCGACCGGACCTACGACGAGATGAATAAAGAGACCTTTTCTTACATTATTCATCGGTCCGTATTAAATCTCGAAACATTTCGTCTGATAAATTTCCGTCGTAAAAACGGAAATAAATACGATCATTTTTCACAATTCTCCACACGATCGCGGTAAAAGCCCGCCGACCAAGATTAATTCGATGAAGCTGCGCGCGCTGCCGTTAGGATTTTATAGTTACAACACCGCGAGATGAAACTGTTGTGTACACTGCATACTTACATACCAGGCAGTTGAAGCTGTTCGTTCAACTTCGTCGCGCGCGACTCGGTGAGTAATTTCCGTGTGTGCGGTGTGATGTAAAAGCTGCTGTAGTGACTTTACTCGATAAAGTGGCCCCCAGCAGCCTTCCGCTTCTGTGCTCAGATAGTAATATTTAACGATACAAATCGTGAAATGCGAATTGTGCGCGCGTGCACGAGACATCAAATTTTATTCAAACGAAACGAACTAAAATGCCAGCTTATCTCGACGAGTTTCGTCCACCGTGTGAATTTCCATTAAACACGCATTTTCTATCCTCCCTTCCCCCAAATATTGTACATATATATTATACATATATACGCCCCGTGTTACATGTACATATATTTCAATAAACCGCGGTGGGCGATACATCGTCATTTGTGATGGATTTCTCGCGGAAATAGTTCACGGTGTCAGATGTTTGATACACGAAAAAATGGAAGCAATCTTGCGACGGCGAATTAAGATTTTTGTCGGTTCAATGTCACGTCTTTACTACTGCGCGGTAAAACATAAGCTTTTACGCGCACGAACGATGACCCTCCTCATGTGTCGTATAATTGTTTCATTCATTATAACGTTGACATTATTTTATTACACTCGCGTGTAATACCTAAGAGATAAGAGAAATAATGCACGTAGGTTATTAACGAGTCATTGTTATTAGACCGCATTAGCGAACTATTAATTTTGCTCAGATACTGAAAGTTGTAGACAACAATCGCCATGTACGATCAATAGCTTAATGAAATATACGTTCTCTGCGTAATTACACCTGCTTCATAATTACTTACCGCTACTTTTGTGATATTTCCACATAATTAACATCACTTAAATACGCATTTGTATATATTTTTAACTTCTCTGTGTTGATACTATAATGCGTTAAACATTTCGAAAAGTTTTTGTAAATTTTGACACGCATTCGGAGTTCCGCGTGTATGTATAATTCTCCCGAGAGAGATATCCGATGCATTAGATAATGCTGATACGTTTCAGCGTACCACTCGCAGTAGAAACTCGCTGTAGGGCGATACATTTCTATTACATATGTCGCACCAGCCAAGACACACGGAGAATCTATTACATCGCGAAACACAAAACTTTCGTACACGCGATACGTATGTATAATGAATACAAAATTAAGAAATCGTACATATACATCTTAGTAATTACATGAAATATAACAAATGTATAAAAAATAATATTTCCACACAATATAAATTATAAGATTGTGTATAAGAAATATTTAAAAAGCGCGCGTCGCGCGCACGTATATATTTAATGCTAACTGATAACACATTCCCGACTATCCCCATATTGTGTGTATGTTCGAGAGAAGTGAAAATAAATCGATCCTCGTGTGTGGCCCATCTATTTTCTTGTCGAAGTCTTTCGAGATCGTTCCGACTGGCGAAGAAACTTTTCTGCCAAAGTCGATAATTTATTTCGCAACTTCGTCGCTCTCTCCGTGACCTGTTTCCGATGTGCTTGTGAATCGGAAACTTCTTCCTGCAGTTCTTCACGCGATACACATTCCGTGAACGCATACTAATTACATGCCGGTAAGCTCGATTTTTGACGCGAATGTAATTTCAAAGTTAAATATCGCGTCAGCGTGTTAAAATGTTAAAAGTACAGAAAAGGTCGCACGCACGTGTACACGCACGTGTCACGGTTAAGTTATGTTAATGAAAAAACGGATATTACAATATAAATCCGCGCATATTGCGAATAACATATTGGTATCGACGCGCGTGCAACGTGTCACGCCATACGTATTACATTATGATTATGAGATATACGAGCATGATATCGATATTAAACAGCTGTGACTGCGTTGCATATTCATTGTAAAACGAATGTCACCATGTAAATGATACGCATACGTAACGCGACATGTATATAGAGCAATAATAATAATTGCCAATAATAATCGGAGATAACAACCATCTCTTTATGTATACATTATTATATTGTGCAAGATTTGCAACTGATGCACGCGCGCTCGTCAAAGTTGTAAAGTACTCAGGAATATAAATTTTCCGAAGCAGCGAGAATGCCATCGCTTGCGGCACGATATTGCAAAATGAAACCTTTTGTGGATGAGAAAATTCATAACGCTGTAATTACAGCGTTGAAACATACGTTCACATGTATATTTATATTTTATGTTTATCCGAAAATTCTCTGAAGAGAGAGAGGCAGCGAAAAATCTCGATGCGATTTGAAGTTAAAAAGCAGACACACGAGAGGCTCATGCGCGAACGATCGGTCGCAGGAGCGAGACTGTGCCAAGGCTATGCCACTCGATGGGTTCTCGCTGGCACGAGAAATAATATTTGTTCATCGTTTCATCGCGATGTACGTGACACACGAAGGCGACATATATGTGGTCCTTCAAGTGCGGGATCGTTTTACGTCGCGAGCTGCGCGCGCGCACGATCAAGGAAATCTGAATTTCATCGACGAACGTCAAACGAGGCGGGGATTTTGTTTGTTCAACGTTGTGGCTTTTACAGACGGAAAACGCGTCAACGCGTTACGCGTGACGAGAAACAACCGCGATAGCCAAAATCAGTATTTTGATCTTATGGAAAAGCAGCATATTGATTGGCCAATTCTAGCCGCGTGCGTTGACGCGTTCTATCTGCAGACGCCATTACACTCCGACGAAGTTAAAAGAGAGAGATTCAAACTTCAAATTATATTGCTGCGGTCAAACTACAATTATAAATTCAAAGAAAAATAAAAAATCGTAGTTCTACAGACGTTGAAATTAAAAACTTTAGTAGAGTTTATTATTCTTTTTACAATTTGGAAAATTTAATGGATATCGCATCGTGTCTGTATATTTTCACGTTGAATTTTCAATTCTCTTCACAGGGGTGAGGGAGAAAGGGAGGAAAAAATGTCGCTTATTATTAAATTCGACGGGAACTCCGACTCTCTGGCTATTCCCGGTCAAATGATTAAATATTCGGCAATTAGCCGCATGTGTTGCGAGAGCGGGATATTTTTTTTTTTGTTGTTTCCGCTCGGCTCTTTCCCTGTAATCAATGGCCGAGAGTCTCTCTCTCTCTGTCTCTCTGTCTCTCTTCCTCTCCCACCTCTCTCCTCTTGCCATCGAAATATCGCTTTTAATCGACCCCTCGTATATATCGCGCCACTTTAACGCTACATCTGCTAATTGCGTCGGTAATGGCGTTTCTGGGATTCGACGCAAATTTGCTCGGTCGTCCGTGCGATTTTGGAAAATCGTCGCGTGAATACTTGATAAGCCGTACTCGGGTTACATTATCGTGAGCGCGCGGGGCGGTCGCGCGCGCGCGCACGATATAATCGTTGATCCGCTTGCAAACCCGTGTGTGATCCAGGCATCGTCGGATATTTTCAGCAAGCTTCCACGGGAATTATGTCGAGAGAGATTAGTCCCTTTCCCTGGGGCGTGTAATATCTATAACGGCAAAAACGAACGTGGGAGAGGAGGAGACGCGCGCGATCGTTTTGCGCATTAATGTACACATCGTTCGGCCCGACCGAACCGCCTGTCGATCGACGTTTATGTAACCCACGTTGAGGAAGTCGGAAAATTATGCACCAGGTTCTGCCACGCGAACTTTGTACACACACACCTAGATTCCGCGCGGCGCGAATCGATTATTGAATATATTGCGACACGGGCTCGTTATTTCGCCATTTGCTCATCTCGGTAATTAATTATCTGCGCGATGTTGTGCACAGCCATTATCATTAGCGATATCATTACATCGTCCTTTACGTTACTGCGCCAATATTTCCTCTCGGCGTATTTTCACGAAGTGGTGTCGCGTTTGAAAATTTTCAATCTGCTCTTTCTTTGTGTGAAATTCTCGAAAAAAAAATGCGAATTATGATTATACATATATGACAAAATGATAATTTCTGTACACGAGAGAGTCTTTTGCGCAAAGAGTGCTGTGCAGCTCTCGCACTTGCAGAACTACTTCCAGCAGCGAAACTTTTTTCATATATCTCCGAAATTATTTCAAAGTATCACAGCCGGACGCAAGCCGTGCGTTATCCTCTTTACTTTTTCGTATCTGCTCTCGTGTGTGTGTGTGTGTGTGTATGCGTAGCAGGGAATATTAACTTAGTTTCAGTTTGCGTTCCAGAGTTCTATACATTTTCCCCATTAAATTTTTCTCATTAAACGTACATTATGTCGTGAATAGTTTTTCACCGTTTCTGCTATTTCGCAAACGATGCACATCCGGTGAAAGCCTTTCTCAATTGCGCTCGCGTAACATGTTATCATTTAAATTGCGTTTTTTAAATCCGTTTCTTACGTCGTGATATATAATCTTTACTTTTTAGTGTGTGCGTTTGAGAAAACTCATTTAAGTTTTTTTTTTTTTATTAAATTATCTTTTATCTCGTTTTCAAAGTAGCTCGATCAAATTTTCAAACTTTCTCTCTCTCTCTCCCTCTCACTCTACTTTCTTCCCTCGGAGAGTTCTAATCCCCGTCTCACCCAAAGGCAAACAAATTATTCACAGTTAGTTAGAACGAACGCGCGCGTTGGATGCGGTAGAAACTCTCTCTCGAATCTCGTCAATAATCTGATCGTAATAATCTCCGCGTGCAAAATATTCGGGAGTGTCCCAGGGCGTTAGGAATCGCGCGCGCGCGCGCGCTTTGAAATGCATGGAAATAGGAAATCTCACGATCCGCTCGCAATAAGGTCTGCACGTGATCGCTGCAGCCAGCAACCCCCGTAGAATTGGCCGGAGACCAAACCCGGGGTGACGCTCTTATCGTATTTCGCTCGGCGTTTTTCTCCCGCCTTATTTACGTTCTCCTTTCTTGGGGGGTTTTTTTTTTTTTAGCTTTTTTCTCTCACCCTTATATTCTCACCCTTCCTGTACACATCCCTGTCATCGCGGCATCGACAGCGGCGAGCCCCCACGTTGTGCAGAAGACGCTGAATTATTTACAAACTTTAAAGCGCGGGGAGCTAAAGGCGCCGAGCCGACTATATACGCGCTCCGTACCGGAGTCAATGTGGAAAATGGAGCCAATCCCCGCTCCATCTTCCGCAAATGTTCATAGTCCGCGACATCCTCCGGACGAATTTACATCCGATGCGTCATAATAACGTTTACGATCGCGTCGAAAAGAGAGACAGATGCATGAGAATTTTGTTTCAAAACCATTTTCTTTAAAGGGAGAAAAACCACATAGGCGTACGCGTACTCAACAACAATTTTTTGCGAAAACAATCTGTATTCTTAATATCAGAGACGTAATATTTATGTTAAATTTAATTATTTAATATATTAAATTTAATTATTTGATATTTAATTAGTAGTTACTTTCTATTCTAGAATTAAATGCTGACAAACGTCATTATCACACTATTAGGCGGCTGCATTATGAAGCACTCGTACGGCCGTTCCCGTAACTCAGTCTGGCGCGTCATTAATACCCGGGCATTCGCCGTACATTATCACGTGGCATTATACGGTAGATCGATCTCATTTAGATCCCGGGTCCGGCTTGGTCGAGCGCGCACCCACGATCCCGCATCTCCGTGTGCCACGAGATTTTCGTCGGCGGCGAGCGCGCTAAGCCGTTCAGAAGATGAGCTCTCCTCGACCCCATTCAACGCCTTTCCTTTCGATTCTTTCTCGCGAACAATGGCCGCGCGTATGCCGAATTTCCCCGGGGGGAATCTGTCGGACTAGTCGGCAGATAGTGTGGTGTGTGTTATCCGGGCGCGTGATTTTATGTCGCACGAACGCGGATACGTTTCGACGCGAATTTATGCTGAATATTAATAAGAAAGGAAGAGAGAGATATGCGCGCGCGTCAGAAAATCGAGTGAGAAGATCGAGCAAACCGATATTTCGACGTATATTTCTTAGTACGTCATCTCATTCGGTGATGCGTCATCACGTTGTTACGAAATGTTGATACATTTTAGTGCGACATATATGTTATTTAAATTTTTTTCACATCGAATAGTTCATGCGAGTTTATGTACAAGAGCGCACCGGTAAATCTAAACAACATAATGTCCGTCTGATAAAGCATTTAGCTTTAATTACATTCTGTTTATGTAACATGCGCAAAAAATAGCATAAACATATATTTTTTTCAAGTGCGCGTCGTAAACTTTTTAAATAAAATCACATCGTAGTCTAATCAAATGAAAATCAATTAAAAACAAAAATTATAATTTCAGTTTGAGACAGTGGTTTTCTTGGGCGGTAAAGATTTCTAATACAATATTTGGAAACAATTATTTCTACAAGGAACACTTGCATTTTTTTTTTTTATTTTTTTTTATTCGAAATCTGTCAGATTCTCGTCCTAGTGCATTCTGTATTCCTTCAGCAAGAGACTTTTAAGCACACTCTTCTTCGTCGCGCGAGAAGAAATCAACGCCGAACGCCCTCCTAGTTTTCTCCTCACGGACTGCTAAATCTTATTTTCCTAGAAGTCAAAGATGCAGACGGTAGTTGCGCCGCAACGCCTTCGACAACATCAGGAACTCTTTGATCTTCAGAATCTCTGACTGCTTTCAGACGTCCCCGATAGCGCGACGCTCCCGCACGGGACACAATAACTCGCGGCGACGAGATTGAGCAAAATTTGCGGCACGACAAATCATTATGTACATATATACATATATATATCTAGTTACTATGTTCGCGCGCGCAAACGCGATTAAAGAAATCTCAGAAATTTGTCGTGCGATGTGAATGTATAACGCGCTTTCCTCTCTTTGTCCGGCAATTTGTCGGGGGAGGGAGAGGAGTGAGGAAAACGCGAATTCTTCAAGTCACAGAAAAGTTGGAGGAAAAAGTGCGAAAATTTCGAGCGGAATCGAGTTAGCAGATGTCGTATCACGTGCCGTCGCCGCTCGCCGTCGCCGCCGCACCAAAAGTCAACCGTGATATAAAAGAATAAAAATTCTCGTCGCGTTTCACACGGGGAATGAACAATAAGTACGTAACATGAGAGGGAGGAGGTTACATAGCGCGCGCGATTTCACGCGCTCCGGAAACGAACGCGTCGAATGGAAGTGCCATTTGAGAGATATTTTACTATGGGATCGTCGAGCATATATATGCAAGAGACCCCGATTCTCTTACCCGAGCAAGAGAACCTCCGCAACGCCACAAGATCGCGCGATTCTCAGCTTCCTGCCGCGCGTCTGGAATTAAGCGTCTTGCGGCACACGTTGTTCCAGGATTTCTGCGCGACGTATTACTGATGTTACAAGACCGAACCCTTCTCTCGCTCTTGCGCGCGAGCGCGCGCGCGCTTCCTTTAATAGTCATCTCCCGGGAGCTTCGCCCGGTACACACCGCAAAACCGCTTACCGCGAATTGCAGCCTCGGCGCATTACTCAACAAAAGCTCCCTCGCGTGATGCACGTATCGCGGATCGAGCGATACGCGCATCAGACGCGACGTGGTAGGTTACCTAACACTGATTCGTTTGTGCGTCGACATTACGCTCTTTCTACCGCGTCGGATTTCTTCTCTCTCTTTCTCTGATGTAAGACCGCGGATTTCGTTCTTGATACTTACTCGCGGGAATAATATCCTTGAGCGAAATAAAAAAAAAAAAAAAAAACGAAACGGACGATTGAACATCGTGCGTCGAGACGGCGCACTTACTTTTATAAAGTAATTAGTAACATTTTTTTATTGGAGCGTATTTCATCACTCTATAACAAATTAAAAGTTGTTTATATATTAATTTTATTTTGAAGCAGAAACTCGAGATATTTACATTGTTTAATGTGATTTTATAAAAATAACAATATGAAAATAATATATCACCTTGAAGCAACAATAATAAGTTACTGACCGGCCCAGTGGTCTCGCGGCCTAAGTGCGAGAACTGCAAGGTCCCGAGTTCGAATCTATACCGTTAGATTTTTCCGGTTGAATGAGCCGGTCTCTTTCAAGTCGAGTTTATCGATTGAAAAGCGAACTAAATCGGGCCTCCGAATCAGCTTAAAAGGATTGTGAATATAAAAGTGGAATGTGTAGAAAAATAAAGTGGTAATCCTCCCTCTTGACTTCTATTCTTTTAAATATGTCATCCACAATCCTACGTATCACCTCTTTCTCTTTTTGTCCCGTGTAAGTAGTACCTATTGAATGAGTCTTCCAGTCTGGCCATAAGCTAATATTGTAACGTTGAAGCCTAAGGAAAAAATAATTATTTATTAATGAAATAATAAATAATCGCGACAAGCAAAGACGCTTTCTTCTCATAGAAGAAAGCGACGTGTAATAACGTCGTGCGCGAAATTATTTAAACGCCGGAACGAGCCGGATCGAGACCCGGAGGCATGAATCGGGAATGAGACGTCCGTAAAAAGGGCACGGTGTAACGTTAGAAAGAACGGTCGACAATCGGCGGATTTAATTTTTTAGCGTTTTGTTCCGCGCACTGACACGCGCCGGTGCGGGGGGTGAGATCGCGGAGAATTAAATACAGCAGAATTTAAAATCAAATTTTTCTTCAGTCGTCCTTTGTAATCGAATAGCGACTTTCTAAAGTATTCCGTTTGCTCGTGTAATATGTATTATTAATTCGCACACGAACGTTTTAATATCGTGAGAAAAACAGAAGGTTTTTGATTTTTTCGAAATGTACGGCATTATATTGCGCATGTGCCTGATTCAGTTCGGTTATAGCAAACAGTGTTTTTCTCCCGGGTGCACAGACGCAGTAATCAAATAAGGTCGACGAGGAAGCCCGATTTTCAGAGGAAACAGAAAAACGGTCGCGCGTCAACATCTCAACCGTCCCAGTTTGCAATATTTGCTTGCGCGCTCCTCGACTTCCGTGCACGTTTTGCTGCTCCGCCTACGCGCGAGTGATGAAAAATATAAGAATCCTCCTCGCGACACACACACAGATATCGTATTAACGTTATTACCGAGATCTCGGTGGAGAATTTTTGTATGTTCCTTTAGATTTTTCTCACTTGAGTTTTCTCAACTTTCGCGCACCGAAACTTTCGTGCCGAGGTTTATACACACATATAGCGCACGACCGATTTTACAGCAAAGAACTTCCGAGCTCATAAAGTTCCTACAGCAGCTGAAGTTGAGTTTGTTTTGTCCTCGAAATATATCTCAAGCCAAGCTGCCAGAAAGCGAAATTGTTAGTATTGATGCTTTCTCATCATTTATAGAAAATCTACCAACTTTCTCGAAATTATTTGCAGTTAGAAAAGTATGGCATTATGCATAAAACAAACTTTGCGCACACAATAAAAATTATTAAACAAGAAAAATCATTTTTTTTCTTGCAATTCACACATTTCTCTTTCACGGACGTGAAAAAAAACGATTTTTCTTGATTAATAATTTTTATTATACGCGCAAAGTTTTTTTTGAATACACTTTTTGAACTGCAAAATAATTTCGAAAAAGTTGGTGGACAAGTTTTCCATAAATGACGAGAAAGCCTCAATACTAATAATTTCGATTTACAAACGATGCAGATGGGCAACAGAAACTTATTCTTTGCTGAACTTGATATAGAGTTTACTTTAATCAACTTTTAATTGGAGCGTCAGTTATCAAAATATTTAATACTAAAATGTAAAAGGGAGAATCAAATAAAACAAAGTTTTCTCTTCGGTGAATCAAAGTTTTGTTCGAGAAAAGTTGAGACTTTTATTTTGTTGAATAGGCAAAAAAAAAAAACCGTTAAGAATTGCAAACATGACGGAAGTAATAAAATAGTATATATAACGCTCTGTATAGAAAGCTATTTTAAATAAATAAAGCATGTTTTAATTTATAAGTTTTTTCCGCTCGTGAAAACAAGTTATAATTGGAATACTTACAGAATTGCGCGTCCGTGAAATAAGTCATAAAAAGTGAAGTGAATATCGTATCTTACTCTCTCTCTCTCTCTTCTCGTCTTTATTCCAGATCGCTCGTTTTCACATCCGCAAAATGTGAATAATATTTCTTTTTCTCTCCAATAAATGCAATGAATAAGTGCTTACCGAATAGAAAATAATATCGTCTAAATATCGCTGAACGATGCACGCTAGTTTTTCTTCGCGCAAGATGCGCTTGGAAAGAATTTCTGGAGATACACGTGTGTGTGCGCGTGTGCGCGCGCGCATGTGTAAAATAGAGTGCATCGATCGATGCAATTATATGCTTGAGTTGCTTGCAGTACAATAAAGACGTATAAAAAAAAAGTAGCAGACAGAACAGATTTTTAGGACACGGTTAAATATAGAATATTTTTCTCAGTTAAAAGTTCGTTTTAAGTTCGTCTTACTTACGATTAAAAATAATTTACGAAGTTATCTATACATTCGAGGTTTTCGTTCGAACAGTGCGATACGTGTCTTCGATAGAATGAGCGAACGGAACACTTTCGTAATTACTACACAAAATGCAGCAGCGTTGCGCGCGTGAAGCCCGCCGCACAGAAAACATGCTCTTAAAAATGCAAAACAATTAACGTTTTTTTGCTTCATTCAGTTGTAAACAGGACGGACTAAACACAAACGAATTACGTTCATTACAGAAAAATGCACTTATATAACGAATAAATAGAAGATAAAAAAAACGGTAAATAATATAAAGTAAATAATGTATCTTTGCTTCCTTTATTGAGTAAATATCGAACGCGCGAAAAATCTGTAATAAAGAAAAAGTTTAGTTAATTATCACGCGAGCAAACACGCGCAACAACGCTGCACATGTCGCGCGTATTAAATTTGAAATTTAACAAGCTCGCGATAATCTCGCAGTATCGCGCGCATTTAAATAAAACTGTTGAAAATATACAAGTTTGCTTATTTTTTCGGATAAATTTAGTTTTTCATTTCAAATTTGAATGACAAATCAAACTAAACTCTCGAGATTTCATAATAGGTATCTTTGCTGTCCGATGAAAAAAAAGTGACATTTTTAGATACAACTTACCGACATTTCTCTCGCAAACATTTAGAAAGATCCACCATAACTGCAGAAAATAGTCGACGAATATAAAAATTTGTTATAAAATGAGACAAGAAAAGACATTTCGTCGCAACTTCGACATCTGTCGACCAGCAAAATTGCTTAAGACACTTCTTATTAGACAGAACCAACACCAAACGGAAAAATTGATAGCGGACCCTGGGAGTATTTTTTTCAGCCGGTGTCGTTTCTTTTTACGGTCGGTGATTTGCAGGCAGATGGCACGACAGCGTGCAATAACTCACGGTCCTTAACCTTTTAAGCACTTCTGTACCCTGTTCAAGTTTTAACGTTCCTTTTTTTGGTGTGTACACTCTGACACCGGTAAATAACGAAGTCCGAAGACAACTGCCGTAGACACCGAAAAATATATAAGTTACGAAAAGAATTTATCATCATCAGTTTGGTATTTTACGGTGCGCGGAAAGGACAAATTGCGCGACGATGGTCCACGATGTATATATAGTTGCGACACAATTGCCTCTCTCAATCGCACGATCGAACTGCTCGCCGAAAGCTGCTTTAGAAAACCGCACACGGCTTGTTGATTATTCATTAATCGAATAATGTCGGGAACTCTTTAACCCCTTCTCCGTAAATCATCCCTCTCCCATTCTGTCCCCGTTTCTTTCGCGCTCAGTTAGGTTGATTACAAATTTGCGCGTCTACCGGCGAGTTAATTAATTAGTCCGCATTAATTACAGCCGTGGAGTAATAATCGTCTTCTTTTTTCGACGACGTTTACAATGGCGCGCACAATCGGACCCGCCACGGTGTTCGCTCTTCGTTATATTCTCGACTATATCGCCCCCCCGCCGGGCCTGCCGTCGGCCGACTGAAGAGGAAGGAGAGGTTACGCGTGTTCTTAACGGCGAGTTTCAATTTCCTGGCCACGGGTCACTGCCCTTGCAATTCCGGAAGAACGAAACCGGGACGCGCTCAGCCTCCCGTAGCGCGCCAGGAACAAATGAAATATGCAGAACGCTTCTACTTCGCGATCCGCAGCCCTCGACAGCGGCGGCAAGGACGGGGGGTGGCGCAAGAGGAGTTAATTGCAAGGAAATACGATAAAGCAGACGGGAAGCGTTTCGTCGAGACGCTGGAAAATTTATACGAAGGCGTAGGGACGGGGATGAAAGAGGCAGCCAACCGACCGTCGGTGGTGGTACGAGCGCCGAAATAAACGAGACCACGCCGCATACTTTACGAATTCCGATTGCGCTCCCCTCGGGAGAGACCCGCGGCTTTCTGTGACCTCCGTTATTCTTGGAAATACCGCGGCATTTCCAATCCAGCGCGACGACGTTTCGATGTTCAGAAATCGAGTCTCGTCAAGCGTGACGCGCAATGACAGACATTTCATGTTTCCGTTTTTTTTTTTTTTTTGCATTCGAACGAGTCAGCACTCGATGCGTTAATCTTTTCTATTATTTTTTGAACGCAAGCTTTATTTTTTAGATGTTTAAATAATATATTCTCCATTAAATCTCCTATTCTTGCACACTCGTGTTGTTAAAATTGTAATATTTCTTGTAATATTTTATGATATTTTTATATCTCGCCGGGAGATATTCGCTCGTTTAAAGGCACGCGATCGATTTAGGAAAGATCGATCGATGGAAGCATAAAAAATTGCGCACAGCTCGCTATTAATAAGTTGCCTTTTATTCTTTGTGATGGCGGGTCTGCAGTGATAGAGATTACTTCGTATATTCCGCCTCGCCGTAAAGCTGTCGATTTATCCACGATTCGCTGGCGAAATAACGCGCGAATTCGATGGAATTCCCTCGTCAAGCGGGTCGATATCATCGATTGAAATTAATATAATCTGCAAATCGATATCCTGTTTCCACTATGAATTTCTCTCTTTCTCTCTCTTTCTGCCGAACTCCGCCGTCATATAACGCATAATGCAACGTGATCCGAGCGCGCGTTTAAAAAAAAGCTGAAACCTCTCCCAAGAGTCGAGACGTGTCCGCGCGATGACAAAAATTATAATTCCTTTCTTTTACTCTTTCTTCTGCGCGCTTTCTTCTGTACGCAATAGATCGTAAGAAAATCCGGGCCGGTTATGGTTTAATCTCGTCGTTCGCGCGACATCAACGATGAGCGGATTAATAGGTACGTTCTCTCAGCTTGCGAGCGCGCGCGCAAGTACGGGATATAAAAAACACCTGATTACAAAAGAATTTGCATTTTTATTACAGTGACGTATATATACGTATATATTTTACAGTACACAGTGTGTAACGACAACGCATACATAGACCCCCGTTGATGGACGCGCCGATTCGAGAGATCTCGCTCTTCTTTTTCACCGGCTTTTTCTTCATTTCTTTTGTTCAAAAGCGTAGAGACAGAGAGGGAGAGAGGGAAAGAGGGAAAGAGAAAAAGAGAAAAGGAAAAAGCGGTTCTCTTTCTCTCTCTCTCTCTCTCTCTCTTTCTTACACCAGCTGTGAACAATATATCCGCGTAAATGCGATAACGAACTATCGTTCGAACACGTCGGGATATACGTTTTTCGCGACGTTGTTCCGTAACGATTTTTCATAACGAGCTCGCTGGATATCGCATTGCGCCGATAATAATCACGGTCCCGACGAACGAGGACACGCTGAATTGTTGAAGCGCAAATGTAAAACGTGCGCGCGCGCGCGCTCGCGAACGAACATACGAGCGCGTCATCATGAAAAATTCCTGTGCAGCAAACGCGATATTTTGTCACGTTTGCGGCAACGCGCCTTTAATACTCATGGCGATTATACCGGTTATTGCGCGATATCGAGCGAGTCAATCTGTCGGGGGCTGAATCGAGTCGCGAGAACGCTCCATCTGCGCGCGTTATTCATTGCTAATGCAAAATGCGTTACATCGCCCCATCGCGTACCGATAAAAGTTCTGATGGATCTACATACCTCATCGTGTGTTGGCCTCCTGAAAAATCGAGGGGAGAAGGAAGAAGTGAGAATCATCGACGCCGATGTTTCTAACTTACACAGCTACTAGTTTCGTTTCGCTATTTTTTTTCTTTTAAAGAGTTCATTAGAATTTTCACGATAATAATCTCGACTTTCTTATTAACCACAGAAATACATAGGTTTTTGCGATGCATACATATCCATATATACATAATCGCGCACACACTTTAGTTTTATAATTATAAATTCTAAAAATCCATCCATAATGGAATGTCGTCTTAACCGCGGATTCTCCAGCAGCTAGCATTCAAACTTACATGCACACACATATTTTTCTTAACGAAATATAACACTTTTTTCTATTCTTTGTAAAAAAAACGGAATATGACACTATTTTCTGTGACAAAAATATAACACTTCTTTGTATTTTCACTTTTTTTTCTATTATCTGTGCTTTCTGTTCTCTTTTCTTTCTATTCTAAAACAGAAATTTATACGTAATTTCATATCCGTTTTTATTGCAACGTTAGTTTTTGCAGATAATAAAATATTTAAATGCTTGACAGTTTTGCGCGGAAGTTAAATATTAATAATTCTGAATGTTAAAAGAGTATCAAGAAAAAATGTTCTCGCATTTGTGATTATATATAATTCAAACACGTAATTTTATTGTAATAAAATTTGTTTCGCGCCGGAATGCTAATCCGGGAGAGTAAGAAAATTTTCTTGCTCTCATAAATTTACATTTCATTTTTATACATTCCCCCTCTTCGCTGTCTCTCACCGCTGGAGAATCCTAAAGTCGCGCGATCGATCGCTCGCAGGGATGAGCAATTTTTTTTCCGTCCCGTCTTCCTGATGATCCGCGCGGCCCAATCGGAAATTGATGGCACCCGTCGTCGCGGGGGCGTTTACCGCAAAATAGGCATGCCCATTTTGCGAGATCGGCGCGCGGTGACGTTCTAAACCGCGCGGTTTGCCGAGCCATTAAGAAAACACAATAGCCACTTTACACGCCCGTCCGCCGATCCTGTCCGATTTCATCCGAGAACGACGACTGGATGATATGTAATAGCAGCAGTGTTTAGTCGTAAATCGCTCGGCAAATGCGCGTCGTATAACACGAAAATACAAAGTTCGATATCCCCGACATCCTGTACGGTAGAGAAACGCACGCGCGCGCGACTCTCCAAATCGTGCTTCATACACTCTTCAAAATTTCATATTTCTTGAAGAAGACAGAGCATTATTCTACAAAGATGCGAAGGGAAAGAACTTGTTCTCGTCCTCGCGCTGCTTCGCAGTCGCTGCGCAAATTCGGCCGATTTCTCGCGAATAAAACAGCATTCGTCTTTCATATATTCGCGATAGAGCTCCCACCGATGTATCTATTTGATACATATATTTTATATATTTTTCTACGTTCGCGCGCAGCTCTTTCAACGTTTTATCGATTTTGACGCACTTCTATATATATATTACCGGCACTTTGAAAATCCCGATTTCTCAATAAATAAATAGAAATTTAAAGCAAAATTCCGATCAGCGCGCGGCTGAATTCATCGTAGTTTTGTATTCTCGATACGAAAGTCTAGGGAAAGAGAACACTACGATACATGTAAGTCTCTCGTCTTGTTCAAAATCTATAAGATTTTTTAGAGCATACGAGAGTATGTTATTTTTCACATCGGAACTCCGTGTGTACTACCGAAACCAATTTCTGTACAGTTTCTCTTTACGCGATCGTCCGTTTGATCGCCTTCGTTTCTTCGGCCGTGACGTCTTGTCGTGAGATTAAAGCTACTTTGAACTTGAAAAGAAAAAATACAACAACAAACACATTCAGACTCGTAGAAAATCCTTTTATAAAATGCTTTGTTACTTTGATAAAGATCCCATTCGTACACAATCGCACACACTTCTCACGTACATACTCACTCTCACTTCGAAACTCACTTCGAGTCTTCGTTGCTGCTAACTTGATTCGCGATCGGTTTTGGGGGCACGACCACTTCTGCTGGATGCTTTTCGAGAACAATTGCGGAATGTTCTTCTCTCGAACGATCTCTCACCGAGTCTCATTACAGTACTTCTCCACGTATATATATATATATATAAGTGATATATATATATATAGCGCACACACTGCTAATTGCGGCTACCCTTCAATTTTGCAGGGCAGTCGTCGCGACGAAAATTCGACAGAACGGTCCGTTTGAGTTTCTCTTTGGCGCGTGAACACGAAACTCCCGCGATTCGGGAGTCTTTCGAACTTGGCTAACACGCTCGAACAATCGACCAGAAAAAGATCGTTTTTTTTTTTTTTTTATTTTCGAGCCCGATCACACGTTCGAAACCTCCACGAGTCGGGAGTTCCGCGACTTTTCTCATACGTTCAATGTAGTGTTGTTGATGAAGTTCGTGTGCTGGCCGTCCTGCACGGCCGTCTGCTTGGCGGCGGTGTGGCCGGCCTCGCCGCTCTGTATGCTGAAGTGTCTGTACGATATGTACTCCGGCGGTATCGGCTGCTGCTCCCTCTTCGCCGCTTCGCGCTGCTTCTTGATCTTGAGATATCCCAGAATGGACACCAGCAGCAGGAACACGACAAAGCCCATGCAGCAGCCGACTATCAGGCCCAGCCGTCTCGTGAGAAAGTTGCTCACGCTGCCGACGTCGCCCATGGCCGAGCCGTCGCTGCTGACGATCGCGTCCGGCGCGTCCAGCGTCTTCACCTCGGTGCAACGGCTGGTCGTAGAGTCCGTCATCTGCGAGTTCGGCGTGGACACGAGTATCTCGACCTGCGTGAAGTTGAGCTGCTCCATCGGTCCGTTCACGTCGTCCATTTGCGACGACGACAGCCAGTTACCGATGCCGAACACGCAGATCTTGTAGCGCGTGCTCGACGACAGTTTCTGCAATTTCACCGAGCGCGCGCCGGGCTCGAGTATTTTGGCACGTATCTAGAATTTCAAAACAAGACAAGCTTTGGAGAAGGAACGCCGGGAAGGAGTAACAAGCGTATTCGAATTCTGACATTAATTAATTATCATCGATAAATTTTATGTGAGAGTGGATAAAGCTAATAATATATAATTGAATGTTTTCTAAATTCAAATCTTTCAAAAATTGCTTAACTTTAATTTTGTAATTTGACACATATATCGAGTAACACCATCGACAATTACTAAGAGGTATAAATTGAGAGAATAAATTCGGCTTCTTTCGGCAAAAATACTTTAATCCGGCTAGAAACTACGCGCGGCTTTTTCGCGTCGATCGATCAGCCCGAGAACGGTGTCGGATGTGACGACACGTTTTTGCAAAGGATGAGTTAGAGCTTCATCGAGGAAGAGAACTCGGTTTTTTACCATCGATTGAATCAAGCTCCGTTTACACTTCACATATAGCGCCCGTTCCACTCACCACCATTTATATATCTCGCGTTTTGCTTTTTAGCGACGCGCGTATTGTTGCGCGTGCGATATACAATCAAAGTGAGCGTCTGCTCTCTTTGTTACCTGGTCGACGTTATCGATGACATGATAGGCGACCTGGTAGCCGCGCAGACCGGAGTGATTTCTGCTCTGCCACGACACCAGAACGGAGAACGGCTGGATGTCCTGAATTGCCAGTTTCAGAATCAAGGGCGCGGTGCAGAAGGCGTGCGGGTCCAGATCCAGGAACACCAGCCCCCGTAATTCCGGCGGTTGTTCGCATCTCAACAGTCCGCTGTCCACGTCGTTGAGCCTCAGTCCGCCCCCGCGATTACGACTCATCCCGCCGCCCACCAGTTTCTGATGATCGCGCAGCCACTCCCAGAGCTCCTGAGACTCGCAGTCGCAGTGAAGTGGATTTTCTGCGCGAATTCAATGCCCGCAATTATCTTACTTGAAAGTGTACAGTGTACTTGCCGCGCGATCTCGAGTGTCTCGATGTCTATATAGATCACGTCGTCGTTTTGTTTCCCGGCGGGGAAAAACTTTTTACCGTCCCGTGTCACGAAAGACTTACGAAAGATCGCGTAGCATTCGGATCCGCCGTAAATATACCGTGTTTATTGCAACGTGAATTACCGCGGTACTACGATCATGAAATAGCCCCCGTGACGTTTTGCAACATGCAGAATTGTGTGTTCTGTGTGTTTCATATTCGTTCGTATTCGATGTCGAGGAGTTTCCGAGTACAACTATCCCGAGGGTCTATTTTCGAACCGACTCGAATTCGCTCGCATGTGAAGACACATCGGCGGGGGTGAGTGTCTTGCATGCGACCTATCATCTCACCGGCTGAGATTGCTATTGTCGAGCATGGCGCAATATGATCCGTGCGAGTGGCGGCATGTGTGCCGTTACATATTCGAGAGCAATGTCGTAAAGAATGTAAGAACGTAAGAATACGTTCTCTCAGTGGTACAATATCTTACAATACGCGACTCAACGTAAATTCCATGATATGTGAATAATTTTTACATAAGATATTTGTGGCATTTTA
The DNA here is from genome assembly GCA_014825475.1 of Pseudomyrmex flavicornis. NCBI lineage: Eukaryota > Metazoa > Arthropoda > Insecta > Hymenoptera > Formicidae > Pseudomyrmex > Pseudomyrmex flavicornis. The sequence continues at coordinate 29,196 of QVNW01000694.1, read as the reverse complement.
GGAAATAAAAATTTTTTCCGAGTGGAAAAAATAAATAAATTGTTTTACATCGTAATTTAGCAAACTGATTGCAACAGAAAAACAAGCGTGATAAAAATTTATGAGATAGATTTCGCGCAATGTAACGCAATAAAATCTGAGAAATCTTCAATAAATCGTTACTCACCCTCGGCGCGTAAGCTCCGTATTTGCGTTTCGAGAGGTCGAAAGGCATTCAGTGGCAAGTTCGCTAAGGAGTTTCTACTTAGATCTAAAATCCTGAGCTTCTTCAGTGGCTTGAACGCGTCCGGCGAGATCGACGATATCCCGTTCCCGTAGAGGTGCAGCTCGGCCAGATTTTCCAGATGCTGGAACATGCTCTTTCCCACTCCGCTTATCTGATTGTACGAGAGATCGAGCACTTGCAAAGCCTTCAGGTCAGGCGGGAAGTCCTCGAGCTCTTTCAAACGGTTGTGCGTGAGATTTAGCAGCCTGAGGTGCACCAAGCCTTTCAGTCTCTCTTGCGGCAGCAGCTCCAGCTCGTTCACGCTGAGATCCAGCGTCAATAGATTCGGAAGACTTCGAAACGCACTGGGCGACACCCTCGCTATCCTGTTGTTGCTTATGAAAAGATGCATCAACGCGGGAAACGCCTCGAAATCCTGACTGGTGACTATCGACAAGTTCGTCCAGGAGATGTGAATCTCCTGCAGAGCCGGATACTTGGCTTCCGAGATAATCTCGTGTATCCTCACGAGAGGATTAGCCGTGATGTTCAGCCACGTTAGACCGGGTATATTCTGAGCGGCGAGCGCCATAGCAGGTATTTGTCGGAACTTGTTGGCTGCCAGCTCGATCTTCCGCAGCATATTCGACCGGGCGAAGAAGTTCGCCGGCAGCGCCGTTAAGTGATTGTGGCTCAGATCCACGGATATCAGACGGGAAAAGTTCACAACGGCGAAGCCGTTTAGAGACATGATGTAGTTGCCGCGTAGATCGAGTTCGCGCAGACTAGTTAATCCGCTTAACCGCGACATATCTACTTTAAGCAGCACGTTGTTGGCCAGAGAGAGAAACTCCACCGTGCTGGCGTTCGCGAACACATCATACGGGATTTCCTGGAACCTGTTGCCGTCAAGCTTAACCTCCTTGAGCGCGTCCAGACCCAGAAACAACGTCGCCGGCAGCGACTTGAGTAAATTGCCGCTGAGCAACAGCTTCCCGAGATTCTTGTTCTTCGAGAACATCTCGGCCGGTATCTGATGGATCTGCGACGAATCCATCGCCAGGTGTTGAAGAGACGGCAAGCCGTCTAGGGAGTTTGCGTTAATCTGACTGAAATTATTGTACGATATTCTCAGGACTCTCAATCCCGGTATATCCAGACGATCCAACGCGATGGCAGTGAAATGATTGTGCTCGAGATTCAGTTCGTAAAGATTGTTCAGTCCGCGAAACGCACCGTTCTCGATCACACGTACGGTGCAATTCTTCAGGTTGAGCGTTCTAATTGGTAATCCCTCTTGGAAAATCTTGTCGTGCAACACGTTCAAGTGATTGTTAGCCAGGTCGAGAACGCGAAGTCTTTTAAGCGCCGTTAGAGCGTAAGGTTCCAAGTGGCGCAGCCCGTTATCCTGCAGATAAAGTTCTTCGAGCTCGTGCAGCTCCGAGAAAGTCTTCACGGTCACGTGACTCAGCCGATTCATGCTAAGCTCGAGGAATTTCAGTGCCTGCATCGGCTTAAAGGCGGCATCTTCTATTCGCGAAATGGAATTATTTGTGAGATACAAGCGTTCGACCAGCAACAGGTCCCGGAACAATGGAGCTTGAAGACGCGTCAGTCTATTGTGTCCGAGCCACATGATTCTGACCGAGGCTTGGCCTCTTAATGAGTCATTGTGCAAGACGCCCAAGCCATTGTTGTCCAGCTGAATGGAGATCAGAGAGCTACCGCTGTTTTCGCTCTGTCCGACGTCGTTCGACACTTGAAACACGTCGCCGAGCACCGCGAGAAGGTTGCCCTGCAGATTCACATGCTGCAGACTGTGCAGAGATCGCAGCGCGCCGGTTTCCATGTCCGTAATGGCGTTGTTTTGCAAATGCAGCTCCAACAGCGACGGCAACGGCGCGAACACGCCGCGCTTCACCTCAGTAATCTGATTGTCTTGCAGCCGAAGCTCACGCAGCTGCTTCACTTTGGCAAACGTGCCGACCTCGAGTTCGCGTATGTTATTGCCATCCAGAGAGAGCGTCAATAAATTCTCGCAGTGCTCGAGGAAGTCGCGCGGCACTTTCTCGATATAATTTCCGCTGAGATATAGCTGCGCTAATTGACCGAGCGTCGCGAGACCGCGCGCGTCAATTCTTCTGATGGCGTTCTGTTGTAGATACACGACCGAGAGACTTGTGCTGCCGGCGAACGTCTCCGCCGGTATCTCGAGAATGTTATTTTCCGCCAGAAAGAGCTCCTTCAGCTCGGGCAGCCGGGAAAACACGCCCCGAATATAGTGTATATGATTGTGGCTGAGATCGATCGACCTGAGCTTTTGATTGGCACGAAAGGTGGCCACATCAAGAAAAACGATCTTGTTGTGGCTGAGGTCTATCGATTCGAGATCGATCAGCGAAATAAAGGCATCCTTGTCGACCATTTCGACCGCGTTGTAGTAAAGAGAAAGGGTCTTTAGGGACGGACAGCAGCGAAAGCAATTGAGCGGAATGTCCTTGAAATTGTTGCTACTTAGATCGAGAAAGTTTAAGGCGTCCAGCCTGGAATAGCCGTCCTCCGGGAGCTGAGATACTTCGTTCCAGGCGAGCCTCAGCGATGTGAGATGCTCTAATCTCCTCAAGGACGTCATAGGAAATACCCGGATCTTGTTCTCGGCCAGATCTAAATCCTTTAAAGTGCCCTCGAGCCCGGCAAAGGCGTACTCGGAAATTTTCGTGATTTGATTACCCTTCAGGTTCAGTTTAATTAACGAGAGCCCGTAGAAGCTGTAGCTTGGCAGATCGTAAACGAGGTTGGACTCCAGGTCGAGCGCTTTGAGTAGGCGCAGGTTGGCCATTGCCTTTTGAGGTACGTGAAGTAGTCGGCCGGATACGAGCGCCAGAGATTCCAGGCTTTTGTTTAACCGCGCGAAAGCATCTTCGCTTATTTCGCGAATCGCGGAATGCGATATTTGCAGATGCCTAATTTGCGAGCCCGCCGGGAAAGCGGCGGATCGAAGTTCCTCCACTTTTCGATCCAGTTCGTACACGCTCAATGATTGAACGAGCGCTTCTGAAACAATCACGAGATTTCGCTTAAAGCTATCGATGTGCTTTGTGAGTTTTACACGTACAAACACGCGATCAAAAACTACAATCTCGTGTTTGTTTCTTTGTCGTGTATTTGTATGCGCGCGAAACCGTTTCGTCGAGAGAGAAAATATTGAACAAATATCACCGATAAACTAATTTACTGTATAATCAATAAATGCCTATTAATAAAAATATTTTGTTTATCAGAAAGTGAAAAACCATCATAAAATACAATTTGAAATATAAATAACGTGGAATTGTGAACGTTTTACGAAAATATGTGAAACGTTTATGAAAATAAACAAATTACGCATTCTCTTTCTATATGTGTCGGACTAATTAAAATATTTTCTAAAGAAAACATTAAAATATTTTCTAAAGAAAACATTAAAATATTTTCTAAAGAAAACTAAAAAGATACAAAGAGATCACGTAGAGCATGTAAAATCACTGTCGTGATATGGATTGAGGATAAATTATTGAAATATGTCTAGATGTTTCAAATGTTATTTTATTTTTTGATCATCATCAATCTACACGAACAAAATGACAAAATAATAATAACGTCTTCGCAATTAATTAAAGTAATTAATTTTGTTTAGAGATCAAAAATTCTTGTACATATATTTCTGACGATATAGCTTAAATTTACCATTCAACAAATTATTTTAAATTTAACTCTCACAGTGACTAGAAAAAGATCAGTACAACGCATTAAAGTAAACTTATATTTATTCTATTTTCAGAAACGTTATTATATACTTTGTCATTTTATTCATGAAGATGATCACAAGTAGCCTTACATGCTCTATGCATAATCTCTTCGTTTGCATCTTTTTTGCTTGATCTTATCGCTTGAAGAGCTTGCTCTTGTATTTCTGCTACTTTAAAAAGATTATAGCTCGTTGATTATTTGCATAGATACTGAAGTGCTCTTTCGGTTTTTTCTCTCTTTTGTTCTCGGAGTCACAGCTGTTCTTGCTACGCGCTACGATGTTATCTCTCCCGTTCCACGGACGGTATCCGCTCGGCTGTTTCTACTTATGTATGCGACGGGGAATACGTGTTCTCGGGTGATCCCGTGCTTTTTGCGCCTTGTATCACGGACGGTTACCTTCTCCGCCGGCGGCATGTATCACGCCGGACAAAGCGTTCCTGAGGGACTCCTCGGTGGCACCTGCGCACTCCAGGAACAGACCGCCGTTCTCGAAGTTGTAACACGGACAGCCAGGTATTGTGTCCGGCGGCGGACACTTGGCGCCCCTCGCACTCTGCGTCGCCATGCAGACCGCCAGTATCACCGAGCAGATGATGCGGAAGCCGTACCGACGGCGATTCCGCCGATTGTCACGTTGCTCGTCGCACAACGGGGTCGACGATTGTCGCCACTTTCGTCTGGTCCGCGGCCGCGTTGTCCACATATTATTATTATCGCGCCGCTACGTTCCCGTCTCGTTCCGATTCGTTCATCGTTCCTCGCGCCGACACTCGGATCTCACCGCCGCAAAAGGGGGTGGCTTTCTCTCTGCAAACACACAATGTGACACATCGCCGGGATAAAATTTCGTTATAGACGTGCTTGTTATTCTCTTCGCTTGAATCGTTCCTCTATTATTTAATATTTGGATTTATAAAAGCACTCAAAATATAAACGTCGTATTTATGCAAAAATGTTATAGACAATTTTGACAGCGTCTAATTTTGTTTTTTATCGTATTATCAGAAAGTAGATATTTTTCTCTGACAATATAAAATTTGATTTGATGTCGTGAAACTTTTTATAGTTATTCTGACAATTGTATAAAACAAAAAGAGCGATTATAAAGAGAATACAATTAGCGCGAGGATATAATAAAAAATTTTAGAAATTAATTTTGCGCTCGCCATATTCAAATACTTCTCATCAGTAATCGCTTCTCATCAAAGATATTATAATAGAATGGAGAACAGAATGTGTTTCGATTATTTCCAAAAAATTATAACATTTTGATTTGAGTGGAACTCAAACTAGAATAAAACAACATTGTAAAACTTCTAGTTTAGTACGTTTTCTAAAAAATTGCAAATTGCGAAACGGTGTAAGCTCTATTCCCGTATGTCCTCTCGAAAAATTGCAAATATATAGTAACTTGTTATACCAACATTCTACAGAAAAATACGGTCATTTTGTTCGCAACGAGCCACGAAACGTAGGTATATACACGTACATATGTACACTTCATGGACAGACTTCAATTTTCAACAAGAGAAAATTCGGACCCCGCGGGATACCGAAAAGCCGACGGGTAACACCTTTAAAGAAAAAAACAAAAAGTATTAAAAAAAAAGTAGCAAAATCAAAAACGTCATCGTTGGTCGCGGGATTTTGGTATCCCTCCATGTCTTTCGTTCAAAAAAAGATACTGATCCCGAAGATCAGCCGCTACGGTCGTAATTTAATGCCCGCAGTAAATCTCCGCGGCTCGGGGATGCTGTCACACACCCGCGTGACCCGTTACGATCGGAAAAATATGGCCGGATTGGTCGGTTGCCAGATGGTGTCTTAAGATGCTTGTGGCGTGAGACGCGAAGAGGAAAGAGCGGGTCACGTGTGGGGACATGATCGGGAATACGAAGTGGTAAATGGGTGTCGATTTCCTGTTCGTGCCGCGCCGTGTGTACGGCACGTCATTCTTCGGATAACTTTGTTAGGGTCGTGCTTGCTTGTGCAAGCGCGAGGTAACGCTAGGTCATTGGCTGCACCGGAGTAGAAAAATCAATATGCCTGTGCACTTCGTATATACGAGGAAGATTTTATTTTTTTAATCCGTCCGCATTTATCGTCATTTCTGCTTAGAATCCGTCGTAAAACTCAACGTTCCACCGATCGTTAGAGACACTTTTCGTCGTACGCTCGCGGGCGCGCCGGGCGCGCGCGAAAGAGAAAGAGAGATGCATCGTAATTAATTAATTAATTTACCAGGTTTTCACCGTGAAGGCGTGCGATTCGTTATTTCCACTGAAATTAAGGTAGTTAATTAAATTTTATCCTAATTAGGTGACAGGTTAATTGCACAGCTGAGATTACATAGTGAGGTAAAATAAAACCGCGCGTCTCTCGGATTTCTAGTCGTTGAAAAGCAATAAAATATTACGATCGCCGACGTGGAAATTCATCGAAAAATATTTACAGAAACTACCGCGTGAAAGAAGACAAAAGTGTATAACGAAATAATTATACTTCGAAATTAGGTGAGGCTTACCGTTACGCTATAAATTTGATACGCATATCTTTGTAATATATTGGATCGAATCATAAGACCGAACTTTGTCGTTTGCAAGCGTGAAAGTTTTGCGCTGTAACTCCGAGAAGCTTCTCTCCCGTTGCTCTTGTTTCCGAACTGAGAAATCTTTCGTATACCCGACGTTTTACCCTCGAGGGACTTGGCGCAATATTTGCATAGCGTTATACGTCGAATGGCGCGGCATTCGACAGATTGTAGAATCTATTAGAAAAAAAACCAATAATATGTCACTTCTTTTTCATACACACACACACACACACACACACACACACACACACACACACATCAGACGTAACTTTTAAAAATATTTCCATATCTCTTGCCGTAATATACGTTTATGATAAATCAAATTTTACTTGTTTTTAAGTTTATTAAAAATTTCCGTAATTGACACGACAAAAAAGCGCGCGTCTGTATTCGTCTAATTATAAATTTTTCCCGCTGTATAAAAGTTTGCGCAAAAGTCGCTATGGATTGACGACCGACTCTTTGCATACGCTCGTATCAAAGTTTTTTTTCGTCAGAAGTTTTCAAGCACGCACGTCGCGTCGTTCGCACGCACGGTCGGGCTTTCTGTTGATTCGCTCGTGACGTTTTTCCACGTGCGATTAGCCACGTTGCATTAGCCGCGTTCGATCGATTCGAGCGCCAAAAGAATCAAGAACGTCGAAAAGCGGAGCGTTTGCGTCGTCGTCCTCGTCGCCGTTGTCGTCACCTAGAATTCGCGTTACGTTCGAGCGGATTCCACATGACGAGATACAAAACGAGCCGATCGACGTTTTCCGCGATGCCTCTCGCCGAGAGGCGGCCTGACTGTCGAGCCGGGACGTTCTGGTCCATTACTGCCACAGCAAAATTGAATTTCCTTGACGCCGCGCGCAAGCTCGGATTAAATCGTTGCGGCCAACGAGCAAACCGCAGCCACTAATGAAGCGTACCGCGTTGAATTTAAAAGATTCTCTGCCGCCCTCGCTTCGCGGCATCCGCGCGCGAGGTTGGGGGAACCACAAGGATTCGCGTCCTCACGCGAAATTGCAGTCATCCGGGCTCTCCTTGCTCGGCTACGTCTTGACGGGGGGATGGGAGAGTCGAGAGTGGCGGCCAGAAAGAGAGAGAGAGAGAGAAATAGAGAGGGTGATGGAGTCAAACGAAGGCGTTGGAAAAGCATAGCTGCAACGGATGTACCTGTGCACACGATTCCACTCCTTCTGTTTCCTTGCTTCTCTCTCACCCTCACGGGGGGGAAGTTAGGGAACGCCTAACGAGCTCTCCGACCACCGGGGTGCTTTGCAGTTGTTCACCTATTTAAATAAGAACCCGCCGATGGTAATGAGAATGCAAATGGCGCGACACGCCCCCACGCGAGCTTCGTCTCACACGCCGTGGAATAATAAAAAGGTGAGCGTCGCGGGCGGCGCACCGGCGAGGGCAAAGTGCACTTGTACCGTGAGCTTCAACAGTCAGCTCCCTAAGATCGCGAAGGGGTTGAGCTATGGGGGCGAGCAACGATGCTACCGCCGGCGGCGACGGCGGCAGCGGCAGTAGCAATACGTGGTTGCGGGCGCTGCTTTTCTTATTTGCCGCCGTTCTAACTAGAGATCCGAGAGAGAGAATCTGGATTAAAGCGGCGAGATTGAGAATTTAATAAGACCGATCGTGCGCGCGAGCAAGAGAACGTTTTGTAGATAGGGCTCTGAGATATATACGACTTTGCGCGGAGTATCGGAGTAAAGCTACAAAGCTACGCGCTACGCGCAATCGCATGTACAGCTTATCCTGCTTTACGATTGCGATCGTAAAAAAAAAAAAAAAAGAAAAAGAAAGAATATCGCAATGCTTGATAACACATTGGACTTTACGATCTCTTGGTGTTTCTCGGAAGAAAGGTCTCCGGTTAAGAAATGAGCGGAAGAACAGCACTACTTGCAGATAGGGCCGGATTTACGGTCGTATAGAAGCTGGCGCAATGGCAGCGCAAAGGTTCTAAAGCGGAGTCATAAGAAACGACAAATTTCGCATAGTGTGTCTTGCCGCACGCATTTATGGCCGATATTAACTTCACGAACGGATTTTGATTTTACGAAGCTGGAGTTTACGACTTCGATTTCTTCTGCCCCCCCCTCTTCCTCCCGGAGATAAAACAGCTGACTCTTCCAACTGTTTGATACGCTTTCATCAGCTTTACTATTACGACTTGAAAAAAATTTGTTCCACTTGAACGCTGTGGTTCTTTTTCTAAAAAACAATGTCATTTAATTTAATTTCTCGCCTATTGAGTCTCTTCTTTTTTTAATTCTTTTGACACAACAAATAACGTGTTGTTTTTATAAAAATCCGAGACGAAACACACTCTGCGTCTCTTTTCGCGATTTTGTTCGTATTGTTGATGGCGGGACATTATTATCTCGGCTGATAACGCCGGAAATAAACTTACGCGGCTGAAAACGAAGAAAGCGCGACGAAGTAAATCCGCTTTATGAGTTGTAGGGTCATCGTGGAGTAACATCGTTGAGATCGTTTAATAACTTGTACTTCACCGAGTTCTGTTTCCTCCGGCAGGAGCAATATCGCGCAATTTCTGCTCGGAAATAAAACCGCTTCCCTTCCGCGAGTTTACCGGCTTTAATCATGCCTCTGTATCGATCACCCTCCCTCGTAATCCGGGTGATGGAAATCTCTCGGAAAGACCGACGTTAAATCCCCAATTCATCGATCAATCATTAAAAATTGAATGCGCGCGCGGATGAAAGTATCGATCCCACTTACACGTGCTTCACGTAAAACTTAACGTTTCATCTCGATATCGCGTGCAACAAATCCCGGCACGTTAAACACTACCGCGCACTTAGAAAATATTCAACTTTAAAAAAAAAAAAAAAAAAAAAAAAAAAAAAAAAAAAAAAAAAAAAAACTTTCACGTTATCTAAAGAATCGAGAATTTTTCGCGATGAAAAGTCAATCGATAAAAATTCATCTCGAGTGTTGTCTGCATCTGTTATCTGGTGTCATGTGAATTTTCCATCGCTTCATAATGCGATTCCTAATACCAGATCTTATCGCGTTCCGTGTTTGTTTTGATATTATTCGATTCTTATCTGCGAGGCACACGGTGGTGTGTCGTGCAAGTACGAGAGATATATCGTTTTGCTTCTTGTATTTGACGCTGTGTAAACACGGAAAATGAATTTTCTAGATAATCATCGAAACGAAAATCTTCGGAGAGATGATAACAAGCAACGCGGAGCGAAGAGATACGTACGTACGTATTTTGTGTATCTCGATACACGGAAATGCGGTCGCAAAACGAGACGGCATTTCCGTGTCCGAGGAACGTAACCGCTTGTTGATTTAACCGCCGCGCGGTCAATACGGGTCAGAGAAATCCATGCAAATTGCGAAACGATAATTCTCTTTTTCAATCAAATTCTTTGGGACGCCAAACTCGATTTCCTCCGTGTTAAACCGCGCTCTTCAATTAAGAAATCCGCGATGAATTTCCGACGAAGTAATTTATTTCGAGTGGAAAATATAAACGTCGCCGGAAATAATCCACCTCGGAGGAATTCGCGGCTAAGTAAGAGTTAAAGTTTGAATGGCCTTCACGCAGATGTTACGTTCGCAGTTCTCTCGCCAGCTCGACAACGAGTGAGAGAAAGAGAGAGGGAGGGAGAAAGGAAGGGAAAGACCCTTCACCGAAAGGCGAAATTACGTTCCATAATTAACTTTCGAATAAATCGAATTCACGTCGCGCGTTTTGTCGTAATATGCCGACAAGGAAATCTTCATCGTGATGACGAGAATCTTCATTACGCTCTCAATAATCTTTATCACCGGCTCGCCGACAATTAGATCGCACGGTCGTGTTTCGATCTTTTGACAACAGAAGGGTTCGGAGAAGGATCGAAGATACACCTTCGAGTCCGGTCACGAATGCGGCAGACGGACTTTTCCAGCGGGAAATAAAAGCGCGGAAAAGCGTTAAATCGCGACACGTCGTAATCCGTTACGGGCTACTGGCTTTAAGACGCGCGAACCTGCTTGGAGTACAAAACATCACGAGTATATAATATCACCGTAGTCTCTCTTGAATAAACTTTTTCTCGCGCGCCTCCTCTTGTTCTTTTTTTGTGTGAAATAGCATGCGACAACAACGCACGCAGAAGAGAAACGTCGTCGTTCGCCGCCGCCGTCTGGCTCAAAGGAAACTTAACCTCGTTGATCTGGTAAAAAAGTTTTCTCGGCGCGGCGCAATTAGCACGCGGCGTGTAAAACAGCTCAGGGAAGGAAGCATTCGGACTGCAAATAAGATTTCATTAGCTCGTAAGTAGGGAGCTAATTGCCGTAAGGGATTATAAAGGACGTATCTTTTTCTTAGCGCGTTTCGTTTATAATCCAAGTGGGATATGGATAAATATGCGTTGCATGTTTTAGGATGCAGATACGTGTGTCGGACGGAACAAACAACAATTTAATGTACGAAAAACATCATGCTGTACAAATATTGTTGTGCACTATTTGATCTATCAATATTTGAAAAGAGAGAGAGAGAGAGAGACAGGAAAAGAGAGAAGAATAAGACTGTTTATATTTCTTATGTTATAATAACATTTTTCGCGGCAACGCGAAACAACTTATCTAAAATAAATTGCAAAAATTTTTTCGCGCGCGTTTGCGTTCATACACCAGAAACGATATTTTTATTTCCGCAATAATAGATGAGTTTTCGTGTCCGAGCAAGACAAATTGAGGATATAATAGAAGAACATCAGACACGTTGCTTGTAACGTTCAGCTTCGGAAAAATGCATCTGTGCTTTTGAAATATTTATTATCTCTGTATTTAAAACAAAACACGCTGAAAATATTTCGAAAAATAATAAAAAGGAAATAAAAACTTCAAGTTGATTTCCGCAAAACGTGAGTGTTTTGTATTTACGCATTGTATATTTTTTCAATCACGATTTATCGTTTGTATAATTTGACAGCAATAATGACGGGCAATAAAAATCGAGTGCGATAATCGCATTGTACGAGGACGAATGTTTATTATCGTTTCTCGTTAAAAAAAAAAATCAATTTTTGCGTCATGAGATTATCGCAAACGAAGTGTCTTCATGAGAGATACAACGATTTTGCTCAATTGTATCGGAACGCGCGGCAAGAGGAAAAAAAATCTCTCTATATCTCGTCTTACCTCGCGATGCTATTTTCCCCTTCCATTAAAGCTCGATGCTTATCGACAACAGAGATACGAAGTCGTTTAACCGACGACACGCTGGCACGGAGAAAGCCACGCTATACCTGTCCGGTCTATACTCGATATACATCATTATCAAGAAACATGGAGCTATTCTGGTTTATTCGCGCAGTATATAATGTATATACATAGCGTATATGTATAAGCTCTCCTATTTTAGTCGCTAAACACTACATTTCGATCGCATAAACAGTTCTAAATTCTTTTAATAATGGAACATTGCACCATATATTGTTAACACATATTTGCATCACATTTACGCAATAATATTTTTGTATATACAATACATACATTAATTGTGCATTTATATATTAATTGTAATATCACGTGTAATTACTACTACTTATAGCTAGTACATTTCGTAATGTATTTCCAATGCGGCGTGATGAAACATTAACGCGTTGATAAACATCAATGTTGGTTGGTTTTGAAATGTTGTAACTCATTTAGAGAGCACTGAACAAATTAAACGCCCGATTGCGTGATGCAACTGGTTTCTTGTGTCGCGGCATTTGACGTTTTCATCGTTACATTTCATATTTCAAGCGCGCGCGCACACACTCTCTCATTCCCGATGCGCAATCAAACGCGATTATCGTCAGGATAATCTAGCGCGCGCGAAACGCGTTTCTCGCTGACTTGGGAAGGCAAAGTTTTTGGACACGTGTTAAATCGAGAACATCCGGGAGAGACGCGATAATCCGAAACCTCCGGACGGGGGTTTTATTAAGAGTTGACTTTCCTATTTATCAGATAAGCGCCGCAGCGCTGCCGGATAAGCAAATTTGGCTTACGGAAGCAGGTCCGGCCGCGAGCGATGCGAATTTCGCGATCCCTCGGTCGGACGTGAAACCCAAACGGGGACGATCCAATCTGCTTGTAAAAGCAGAAATGCGCCGTGAGGAGAGGTCCGGTTCTTTCTCTCCGTAAATCCGAGGCGCAGCCCGCAATCTCGATGGATTACGTGCACTCCGCTGCTATTCTACAATGCGACAAGGGAGATGGACTCGAAGAAGAATCACCCTTTGCTACTACTTGCCGTAAGCCGGCCCCAAGGAACACCTTCTCTCGCTCGCTCGCCCTCATCTTTCGCGTCTCGACGATAAATTTCAACATTTCCCGTATCGTCGCGGCGAAACGGTAGTTTCCTCACAACCGAGTGACGACGTTCGCCCGTGAGCGCGCGCGCGAGCATTAACGATGATCGCTTTTCCCAACCGCGGGCACGTAATGCGGATATAAAGTTGTCGCGATGATAATAAGACGGCGTCCCGCTAACACCGTGTGTACGCGTGTTCGTTGGGAAATTCATACACGAAGAACGTGACTCGAGGCGTCACGTTAAGACGCGTTAATGTGGAAACGACATGAGTTCGCTTCGCGGAAAGAGCCGAGAGCTCCGACAACGCGACACGACGCGACGATGACGACGACGACGACGTGTCGTCGAGATGTTACACCGAGCGCGCGTTTTCGCCGCGGCTGTTTCGAAATTCGCACGGCTCTTTCTGGTGTCTCTGGGAAATTCAGTACCATCGCGGAGAAAAAGAGCAGCTTCGCACACTCGTTCCCGCGACACTCGCGTGAAAAGTCTGTGACGCCCGACAACGTCACGTCCGTTCTATGGAATGAGCTCCCTTATGTTTATTACATTTTCCTGTTTACGCGAGTTACGAGACACGTGAGGGAAAAAATCCAGACACTTAAGAATTTGATTTTGATGTAATAAAACTGATTTTTCGCGTTTCTCGAAAGAACATCTCGACGCTCTTTTTTGTTTTTTCTTTTTTATTCGTTTGCTTACGTACAGAAGTGATTCGATAAGCCTCTCCTACATCATTATCGGCGTGGAAGTTACACACATACACACACACACGCACGCACGCACGCAACAAGCATACACACATTGCCGAGAAAACTTCATAATCCATTTGAAAAGTTTTCTGCTGTGATGTAATAACCGTGCTTCAGTAAGAAGAAGGGGGAGGTGCTTTTTACAAGAGCTTGAACGACCTCGATAACTACATCGGTATAGTTTTATCTTCAAGGAAAACTTCGTCGTCATGAGTGCGGCGGTGCAAATCGTGATCGTAATACAACACTCGAAAGAGAATTATGTTAATTTGTGTGATAAATTTAAATTACACGTAGATAGATATGCGTGCGCGCTCATCTCATGCATACCTACCAATCAGTCAATTGTGTAAATTTATTAATTAAACACGAGGAATATACATATATATATTTCATATATTAGTTCCCGGCATTGTTTGGATATTTATAATTTTTCTTCGATTTGTATTAATCAGAAATTAATTATCTGTTAAATGCCGCCTATGAAGAAGAAACTCGCATTATTTGGAATTATAATTTATTATTGAATTTATACATTTATTATACATTTTACAAATTTATACAATATCTATATATAAATATATACAGTTATTTATGTTCTGAGTTGAATATATCTCGCTTTCTGATGAAGAGAAATGTAATTATTTTTCGCGAGGCATTACTGTAATAACATTTCGAAGAAAAAAATACATTTAATTTAGGAATTAATTTGATCTAACGATGAGTGAAATGGGATTACACTAATTTATACTATTATCAGTACAATTATAAATTAAATTGATTATATCAAATTGTATTTCTCTTTCTCTTTCTCTCTCTCTTTATTCGTATTATATATATATATATATATATATATATATATTCGGACGATGCCTTCGGGGCAGAGTTTACGACAAAATTTTATCGTATATACGCTGTGAAGCGGCGGATGCGCATACTCGACGGATTTTTTTCTGACTCTTGTTCCCGAGGAAATTAAAGATCTGCAATTAAAGATCCACACTCCATAGGCCACCTCGGCCTTGAACGAGCTTTTTTTTCTGAAAGAGCTTTCATCCAGGTTTTGATGCGAGACAGTCGAGATAACCGGCTGGGAAACAACCAACACAGCGGCAACAGATCCGGAGTTCTGCCGAGCAGTCCGGAGGTTGCATTTATCGTAACCCAAATCTAAAATGGAAGCGAGTCCCCGCGACAACCCGGGAGTTTTTTTCGCCAATATTGTTCCCGACCATAGAGTGCGCCGTTGAGTGAGGTCCGTGTTTTGAATCGGTCGAAGTGCTTGTCGTCGGTACCTCACGAACAAACGATCCACGCGCGCACGCGTGGAAAGGCAGAGGATGGAGAAAAAAAAAGAGAATGATGAAACTTCGACTCAATTTGCCGCCGCTTCACGACCGAGGCGCGGACCGGATTTTCATTTTCGCTGCGACCTTTTCGATGTAGGTATCTGTTAAATGGCAGGACGGGGATTAATTACTTCCCCCTTTTGTCGGCGTGCTCTTGACGCCTCGTTGAAGTGAAAATCTACAGCGATATTCTATCCCGTTAGGTTTTAAAGAGCTCTATTTGTTCAGATCGTGTCCCGACTTATAGGATTTTTTATTACAGAAGAGATGCGTTATATTATATGCGCGATTGCATTGTTCATGTGTTTTCTTCGTATCAGAGAATCGTAGCAGGAAACAAGATAATGTATACACGAAATGTAATCAGATCTGACGATATTTTAGCTCCTTTGGAATTTGGAATTCTTACATATATTGAAATTGATTTTTTTTCCACATTATAATTCAGTCGACATTTCTAATTTCAGACGGGAGGTGAAGCGCGAATCGATTAATCCGCGCTTCACCCCTCCGTCCGCTTAATCTCCCGAGACAAACGGTGTATATATATTTCGCGTTATTATTTATTTGGCACCGTTTTTTTTCTAGGACGAGATAAAACGCTCGTGAAAAAATATCGCGAAACCAGTACAGTATAGTACGAATGAGCGTGAACAAATGAATAAACAGAACGACGACACACACGATCGATCAGCGCGTGAATTTACGACTTTCGTTCTTAATAAAGAATTTATGCTCTCGTATTAGCGACGCAATAAATAATCGTGTAGCGAACTTCGCGCACGGTTTAAATGAACTCTCTCTCTCTCTCTCTTTCTCTCTCGCATAAAACAAAGTTCACGCGATATTCTTCGGAATATTCGCGAAAATGTATAAAAGATTAGTCTCAACGGAGGACGCGGGATAATGAGAAGTAATTAAATTTTAAGAATTCAAATCCGACGTTATCCACCGGAGAAAAAGAGGCGTCCGATGAAATGAATCCGTTTAGGAAACACACCGTCGCCGCGTCCGATTGGAATTACGAATGAACTGGTTGATAGGATGGCGCCGTCGGGGGAATCTATCACGACGAAGTTTGGCGCGCGCTTCGGATCTCGTCACGTAAGCTCCCCCGATACCGGCGAAATAAATTATCGCTCGGACGACGTGACACTCGCGCGCGCGCGCACGGGGAAGTAAAAATGCAATTCGCTATCAATGCCATATATGTTTCCGCAGAGAAAATGCAAATTCTGCCGTGTGTTCCACACGACGTCGCGGAAATACGCACACCCCCCCGTCGCGCGCAAAAGAGTGCGCTTTGATTTATAAGTGCCACGCACAGGCGGAAAACGCCGCGCCGTTGCGCTGCTGCTCTTCTATGATTTATGCGAGCCGCGCGGCGCTGGAAAGTGGCGAAGTCAGGAAATTGCGGGGAAGAACGTTCTTCGTCGGTGGGGCGCGGGTCCGGCGGGTCGATTAATTAATTAATTCAGGCGAAGAGGGAACACACAAGCGAAGGCGCGCGGCGTAACAACGCGGCGAACACGACGCCGACAGGGACGTGTACTTTCGAAAGATTAAAGTGCCCGTTGATGTCACGTTATCGTACAATCCTGAAGCTCCTTGCCTTATCTCTCTTGTGTCGAAAGGGCCTGCTCTCGGAACAAGATATCGTTTCCTCTTAAGCCTTTACCTTACGTGGAAAGATCTTCATCTTGTGAGGGACATTTAAGGAAGCAATTTCAGTACGCGAAACATTGTCGGCGCGAATAAAACGGAAGCGCATGCCAAATATGATAAAACAGCCGGCGAAGAGTTGTCTGCAAACTCTCGATTTGTGGTGTAACACATCGTTTTATCCGCAATAATTCTGTAACCTTAATTCCGATAGTCTTTCGGAAAACGCGGAAAATCGCAAAATAACAGACAAAGAAAGAAGAGTTTATTACCATTTTAAAGTCGACAGCTTCTGCGCCGGATATAAGATATTCGCGCGAGCCGGTGCTCGTCTCTTCCTCGTCGCTTCCTACAATTGAATCGTATCTGCTGCGCGTAGTTAACGATCTCCTCTCCCGGCAGTGCCGCGCTCTATGTTACGAAATAAATCGATTAAAGTCGATTAAAGACTTATTCGACGAAAAAATATATATCTAGGACTTGAACATATTCAGTCTCAAAAATATAATCTTGAAAAACAAAATAAAAATATTTTACTAATTAATTTAAACAGTTTCTGTTAAAGTATTTTAATATAAATTTAATTATAAATTTATATTTTTACAATACACTTGTGTGCGTGTGTGTGTGTGTGTGTGTGTGGAGAAGATCTCAAATAAGACTTTTTAAATTTCGAATAAATGCCAATATGTTAGAGAAGAACGATGAAAAAAATATTTCGAAAAATACCAAAATAATCCAGGTAAATGCGATTATGTTATTCAAGCAAAAGATGAAAAATAGCATTCGCGTTAGTTTAACTCCGCGCTTGATTGACAGCCGTATCAAGCGATTGATCCGATGCTAATTGGTATTGTGGATTTCAATATCGAAGATGAATGCCATTTCTCATCAGCACGTATCGCATTGCGCATGACGTGTTACATTGACGTGTCCGGCTATCAACGGATCAATCTTAACACTGTAACTTACGTTTGTTTGTAGAATTGATTGTGTCTCTTTTACTCACTGCATACGCGCGCGCTTTCCGCACAACGCGCGCGCGTATGCATTGTTCCATCTCAACGTCGCTTTAGTAAACGAACAATAGGTTTTCCTGTTAAAGCTGATGTTCGTTTTCCACTAATTGTATTGGCGCCAAGCCTCTAAAACAATTTGCCAAATCCTGACACTTCAGGTTGCATTGTAAGGCACACGTTCGATATTGTTTCGCGATACACACAACAGAAATACGCTTCGCAGTCTCTGACAATTGCGAGTTTATTTTTATCCAAAATCGATAAGGAGAATAATCACGTTTCCCCCGAAAATATCTCCAAAAAAATAACCAATTTTTTTTTTCGGAATTCTGTCATTAATTCTGTAAGTAATTCCAGAAAATGGCAAGTACGTTTATATAAGTAGTAGGCTATACAATGTTATTTTAAATAAAATAATAATGTTTTTCCGACTATACTATTTGACGTTCCGTTTCTTGCCTATCCTCATCGATTTCGCGACTGTCGTAAAAACGAGAGGCTTATCGTCGCGCGCAAATTCGACGAGTAAAACTCTGCTAATTTTTGTTCACTGTCTCTTAAAAACTTTTCATGTCCGCTTCTACGCAAATTCGTCACTTGAATCCGCTTGAAATTGACACTATAACACTAGCAATAGTTGATATCGCACACGTAATAGCGCTTGTACATACACACACGGTGACTCGCAAAGAGAGCACGTCATCTAGTTAATATTCGAGACGGATACATTCGCTAAACGGAGAACAAGCGCTTGCACAAACGTGACAAGAAATCTTTTCCTAAAGCGTTTTCTTCCCAGCTGGAGTGAGATAGAGAGAGAGAAATACCTATATATTGTAAATCACTTCTAAGCTAACTTGTGCGAAAATGATAATACCGTGAATTTACCAGCGTACAAGCATGCGACCCCGTTGAATTATGGCTGTGTCGGCAAACTACCTAAAGTAACTCCATAAACACCTTAACTGCGGTAATTCGAAATTATTGAGGATGTTTAACCCGCGTAAATATTATACTCTCGATCTTTTCAGCGTCGCGATGTTATTGCGCGAGATAAAAAGTTTTTTTTTCCTACGGAAATACAACGGAAATATAACGGAACTCGAAAAACAACTTCGTTGGTTTTTATTTGCGACAAGTTAACGCAACATTAAAGGGAAAATGTGCGTACGACGTTTTCCCTCATAACTTTCGTTGCCCGCATTAACGACGCGGTTAAGTAAAGTAACGATTATTGCATCGCGCGGATAACGCGCGGTCGTTTTTGGCGCGCTGCAACATAAGAGAAAAATATGCAAATGTTCTTGAACTCCAAATGTGCCGCGTCTTTTGTAGAAATTGTACGTATCTACGCGTTCGTAATGTATGTACATGTATGTGCACGTGTGTTCGACCTCGTTTACTCGCTGAATTTCTTGAAATGCGGCGTAGGTGTGATTTAAGGATGAAATATATCTCTCGCTTCTTTCACATATTGCCGTGTAACAGCGGTTCACCGAGAGAAAGAAAAACTGTTATGACATTTCCGCATTTTCTCCCGTTGGATGTTTTTATTCGCCGCAATCTGTTAAAAAAAAAAAAAAAAAAAAAGTTAAGGTATTTTACGCCTTACCGCGCGCGCGGTATTAACGATATTAGATTTTCACCTCGTAACGCGTTGATGATTGCCGCCGCGTTTCTTGCCGCGGCGTGTCCGGTTCTTATCTGCGAAATTATTTGCGAGGTGACCGCGCGTGGACGCGCGACCGAGCGTATAAATCGTGCGATTCTGGCGTTTAAATAATGCAATTTCTGGGTATTAGCCGGGGGCTTACACAGTCGGCTGAAAATAATCCCGCGGTGGGGAAAACGTTCGCGCGTGTTCGCGGAAACGATACACGTGAAAACGCGAACGGATGTCAGCATTTTCGCGATTTCCGCGTTTGTGCCTCGGTTTTTTTGCGTGTAATGTGCTAAAATGGGATTACGCCCGCATTATCAATTCCACGTTCAAGCGAGGAAACGCAAACCGTTGGCGCATACCGGAGTGCGTTTTTTTTTTTTTACTTTGCTTTTTGCTCGTGCGCGCGCGCAATCGTGTCCTTTGGTATCGGGTTTTGCGTGCGTTTCTCTCTTATCAGTAATTGCATTACATTTAAGCGTCCTTTTCATTCGCGGCTGTGCTAATAAAGTGCGCGGCCATTTCATTAGTTGTCACAACTGAACGGACTTGATGAACTACGCCGCAATTTTCGGAATGAAAAGTTTACTCGTTAACAATATCTTTCATCTTCCTCGCAAAAATTGATTAAAGTGTCAAGCTGTTACGCACAGTTTTGCGGTATCTATACACAGCTGTTTTTGCTGCGCATCTGAGCGCAAAGTTTTCGCCGCGATTGATTCTTGCAAAATTCAAAATCGTTACAATTTACATATCGCCGCCCCATTTTCGCGCATTACTTCCGGTTTCGCGAGCAAATAACGTCGTCGCACTTTACCTCACTTCGTACTATACTTCATCCATAACTATGCATTCGTTTCATTAAGGAAAATGTCCGACCGCTTTGCATAAGCGAAGTTTGCGCAAATCACAGTTTTCACTTATCCCCGTGCTCGTGTTATCTTTTCGAGCAATACGAGCGAAATCTGACGAATGAACCGCAAAAAGTGGTTTTAATTCTTACGTGTATTTTGATCGTACGTTAAACAATAACGCAAAAGAAATCAATTACGAACATCGAGCAGACATTATACAATTTCTGTGTTTCGCTGTGATTGTAATAAAAATATATATGCGTAATAAAATCTAATATAATCTCTCTTCCTCTCTTCTTCTCTCTCTCTCTCTCTCTCTCTCTCTCTCTCTCTGAGAAGTAAAACTAAGCTACTTATAAAATCATAGAAGTACGTATGTAAGTACGTATACATCGCAAGCGCACGCACAAAAAGTGTTCAAGATTATGCGAAAGATTACGCGAACATTCTCATCAATCTGCCGCTTCGTACATGCAGATTTTATTTTAGAAGCATTGTGAGCATTTTGCACGTATTCCATGCGATTGTAAATTTTTTTTTGTCGCAACAATAGATCCTTGAATATTGAGGTAACACTCGCGCGACAGAATTAGGGCGTTACTTGGTGCAATGCTTTAATGTAAAAATGTAAATTTCTTGGCGTGATGAATATGTACCAGATTATATATAAGCGACACGTGAGAGAAAGAGAAAAAAAAAGAGCAGAGTATTAAGAAACAAAAAAAAAACATTAAATAAAAATATATACTTCCAATTTTGCATATGTATATTATATATATTGTGTGTGTTTTAATTTAATCGGTTTATCTCACCACTTCGGAGACTGAAAGATTCATTATTTATCTCGGAATCGCAAAGAGTGAAAAGGTGAATTATGTCTCGTAAAGTCTAATTAAAACCACTTCGCTACTAAAACGCTAGTCTCAGCGTAAAGAGACGGTCGATCAGATTATGGGCTATACTTTAAGCACCGCCTAAGCAGTAATTTAGCTGGGCACCACTTTAAGTTTCGCCAAGCAGAAGAAGTGTAATCAGATTTTAACTCGTGCATCTTACCGGCTATAAAAGCTATTTAAAATTCCGTTTTCTTTCGGACGAGAAGCCATTACATGATTAACAACAAGATAGGACCGAAATATCGTAATGCAGTCGTACAAATGCATATTTATCAC
The DNA here is from genome assembly GCA_014825475.1 of Pseudomyrmex flavicornis. Classification (NCBI taxonomy): domain Eukaryota; kingdom Metazoa; phylum Arthropoda; class Insecta; order Hymenoptera; family Formicidae; genus Pseudomyrmex; species Pseudomyrmex flavicornis. The sequence goes on along the minus strand of QVNW01000694.1, from coordinate 7,807 downwards.
GCGTACTTATATACACGTTATATATATATATATATCTCGCACTCTGTTACTTGGATATTCTTCGTGATCGATGACGAAGAGATAGAAACGCACTTACACCGTTTTCTTTCACAATGTCAGAGTTTAATAAGTAGAATTCAATATAAGTTGAATTTAAAAGTTGAATGAGCTCTTAATGCCCATGATTGCTTTTATTCTTAGTCTGCGAGAAAAGAATCCTTTCCATCCAATCAATCTTAAAGAGATTAACTCTTAGGAGAAACTTTTTCCCGTTTTCTTGAGGTAATATCCGGTTAAGTCATCTAGGTTGTTAATTACAACCGATTTCCAGTTATCAGTTCTTCAACGTGTCATTAGTTTAAACCAAGTTGTCGTTTCTGCCTCTAATATTCAAAATGTTCACGCAAGCGCGGCTGTTTGCACGAGAGTTTATACAAGTTTTAACTCAACGTCTCATCGGACTTTGACGTCTTTCCTAGTAGTTTTTACTTTTACGAAAATCGAAAAAACTCAGAGAGAAAATAAGTTTCATAAATTAGATATTATTTTTTATGTTGTGTATCTTTTTCTGATAAAATTTAACCTGTGATATATGAAAGCGAAAATCGCAAAATGCATTTGAACTCATTTTTTGAAGCCGTTCAATTAAGCTTTAATAATTCGACAACGTGCTTATGTGCGACCGGCAATATCGCAATATGCCTATATGCTTTGCGCTTGCGAGCTGACATGCTTCTGCAATAATGTGTATGTACTGGAACCACCTGAATGCTTGCGTATTAATGGAATGTGAGTCATTCGGTAACAAGAGGGTACATAGCGTTGTCGTGTTGTTTACGCGGCATAGTATTGATAATTAGCAGTACACGGAATGAAATTTATGTACAAAAAATCGGAAGCGCGCACAAAAATCAACACCGTTCGCGCGAGAACGAAGCATTTTGTAAATTTTGCGCGAAATACATTTCGTGTGTTCATTGCGACACGAAAAACGAAACTATGAATTATTCTGTGCCTTTAACAGGCGTAATATCAATAAATGCTTTTGATGATGAGAAACCTAATACATTCGACATTAATAGCTTTGCACGAAAATGGAAAATTATTTCGATTTAGATAACAAGTGTGTGGCTGCAGATAAAGAGACCGTAATGTAACAAAATATGATTTGTAATTACACGCGGCGCGTGTATATCCGCGCGTTTTGATGAAACTGATCCCTTTAATGAGCCGCATAAATTGTACTTCTCTCTGAATCTTAATTATTCAATAATTTCGTGTTTGTATTTAAAAGTTATGTTATTTGTGGCTCTTTCCAGCGTAACGTAAGAAACGCAAACAAGCAATTCAATAATCAGCAAGTTAAAATAGGCGGCGAGTGTCAATATCTTATCAAACAATTAGTAATTGTTCTCTCATGATATTGACACGTGATTTGAGTGGAATGTTGCCACTTATGTATGTTGCAAACTCGATAAAATATTCGAGATTTGCATAAAACTGAACCGCCTGTATCGGAGCGCATTTTTTAGTCGACGAATTGCGCAATGACATTTGCGCGAAAAAAAACATGCTGAATCTAAAAAGCGATCAAATCAGAAATATGAGTGTCGATAGATGTCAAATATAATTTAATATAAGAAGAGCCATTCGCAGCAACACTTGTCTCACAGTTGTCAAATAGCGCAAGTGTCAAATAACGTTTTCAAAACGACGAAAACGACGATCGAATTTTAAACACACAGAGAGATTAATGACGTCAATTTTATGAAGTTACCAATCGTATTGCTTGATTTTCCGAGTTGACGTCATTAATCGCTCTAGCAGCGATTAATTAATCCGCTCCAATCAAAAACGCTAAAACTCTCTTTTATCCCCGAGGCATCAATAAATCTCTTCTAGTGTAAAGATATTAACTCTGTAACATTATCATGTCTGCGCGCGCGCGCAGGCGTATGTGTGCACTCACGTGTTCCAGAGACAGTTATCGGCATCAACCAAAACAGATCGTGCCGCATCATTGATGACTAAATCGCACCCCTGTATGTGTGTATATCTTTTCAATGAGCGCGAATTTGCAACGACAACCACTAGTGTAACATTTGAGAATCTACATGCGACCGCGCGTCGCATTCATTTCAGTCAATAGAAATAATCCTCTTTATTAGACTGAACGTACGAAATATCGGCATAATGATCGCGTTCATTCACACACGCGCGCGTAGCCGCGATATTTCCGAAACGCGACCGTTCGCTGTACAAATCGGAGAAGTAACGGCGTGCTACGCACATCCTTCCTCTCCCTCTCTCTCTCTCTCTCTCAGCCGGATAATCATGTCAGTTATTTGAATCGCATCCGCGTAATTATCGGCGCAACCACGCGAACCGAACCGGCAGCGGCGAAGAGAGGCAACGATCGATGACACAGATTGGACGACGTTCCTGTCGTTCACATAAGCGTACAGCGCGCGGAACCGTACGCATACGAGGGAACGGAACCCGCCCCCTTCAAACGAGCAAACATTTTCGATACATCGATCATTGGTTTTTTTCGCCCGTGCGCTAGCTACGCTGCCGCGTACAGCCGATATACGGCATAGAGTCGGAGAACTACCCGAACAGCTCGCCATGTGCGTGCGTCACATGCCGTCGGTATCTGCTAATTGCACTACCCATTAAGGATCCTCCAATTTGCACAATGCACGCTCGTTACGATTAGCAGCGCGCTGCGGATTTCACTGTCGGCGTATATTTAAAGTGCCGTATATTCGTCGCGCTCGTTGCGGAGCTTCATCCCTTATACGGCCGACGACGACGACGACAACGACGACGACGACAACGCGAGTCTATTGACGGACACGTGAGCGAGCGCGTGTGTATGTATATTGTCGCTGGTAAATGCACTCGACGCCGAATTCAATTTATCACGTGTTTCGCGCGCTGCAACTGATGAATTATTTTTCCACATTCGCGAAACGAAAATGCGCGGGACGAGAAAGAGAGAGAGAGAGAGAGACCCGCCGCGAGACTAGAGAGATGATTATTCATGCGCCGTCGGACCCCTGAGCGTTATTTGCTTTTTTCCGAATTGCACCGAATGCAGAATGTGTTTATTAGCCGTAATGCAAACACGTTTGTCACGATGGAATTCGAAATCCACGAGTTTAAAAATAGGAAATACACAAAATCGGCAGGTGTGTTATATATTATTATGCGTCAGAGATCATAACTATTTTTGTATGCGTTATTTTCATCTACATAGATCTTTTCTCACATATATATAGTTTATATAAAATCTGAAAGCAGAAATGTGATCGGCCTCATTTGGATGGAAAGCTGTGAAATATTCTTGCCGTTTTTTTTTTTATATACGTGCTCTTGAAACGTCATTCGAACGTTATTCGAGCGTAGCTTTTTAATTAAAAATCGCGCGCTCTGCTCGGGACCAAGGCCTCTCCTCCACACGGAGTGAAAAGAGAGAAGAGATTACTAAACAAGTGCTCGACGCGAAAGGCGTCATTGACGCGCTCGCCGAGCGCTAAAAGTGCGTGCGCGGACTAAGTACGCGGGCAGGTAGATTAGAGTAGAAACGTGCATTACTACTGGCCGTGCGTTTTAATTATGGCCGTCCGGACTATACGCTCGCTCGTCTTGCACGTTTCCTCGCGCAGCACGCTATTTCACTCGAGAGATTATTCCTCCTAATTATTTTAATTGCTCGCGCTTATGGGACACAGTTCGCGCGAAGACCGACGCCCGCACGCGATATGTGAGACGTGATTATCTTTGAAATAGCTATCATTTGTGAATACGTCCGGCCGCTGTACTTTAATATTACGTACGTACTTACCACGCTCGAAAGATGTAATTAAAGAGCCGCGCGCGAAATCAGATGCACCTTTTTCTCCCCTTTCCCTCGTTTTTCTCTCTTAAATTATAATTATCCGGTTCATTTGATGTCAGACTAAGCAACTTGCGACTTATTACGCGCTGCGAGATAGCGAGGCGCATTTAAAAACTGATACAGACAGTAGAGAAAAACGAATTTATCGGTCGCGACACACCGAGTCTCGGTGAGCGTGTTTGATAAAGTCGTCGAGTAATCTGTGTAATAAAAATGCGATATAATAAAAATGCATCGCGCATAAGGAAGACTGCTTTGAGAAAGATAAAATTTCAATTGTATCACAAAGTTGTCTACCGCCGTGCGTCGCTAAAAAAAGCGACGGTAATGCAAGAGAAATATTTTCCTTTTAGCTTTCCGCGCGCGTCCGACCCATATTTTATCGTTGATACAGTCGCGGAGCATCGTGCAAGAAAACGCCTCCGTCGAGAGAAGCGGTTTATGCATCCCCGTCGCGTCTCCTCGCGGCAACCGTCGTCGCAGAACGGCGGCGGTTTCAAGCTCGTGTAATGAAACGCTCGGATTGATGTAATAACATGCCGGGTGTACCGCGCGCGACAAGGAACGCCGCGATTGCCGACGGGCGTGTTTTCTCTTTCCGCGGCGGCGTTCACTTCATTCCTCGCGCGCGCATCTCCGGATAAGCGACCGACATCGGCGCGGCGTGAATGGGATCCGCGATCCCATCCGAGACCGGCGTGAAACATTTTTCGCCCGGCGGCTCATAAATATCGCAGCACACCTCCTCTTTTACGTTTCCTTCCTTCCGCGTCGCCGTTCTTCTTCGGACCGACTGAGCGCGGCGACATAAAGGGATCTGCGCGCAGCTTAAAGCGCGATTCTCCGCTGGCAGCGGCGATGTCCCGACGGTGACTCGATTCATGGGAGGCTTGTAGCAGTCTGCGATCTTATCCGCGGGCTCGAGACTCTTTCTCGCGCATCGTTGTCGTCGTCTTCGTCGTCGTCGTGGTAGAGGATGAAAGACGCTCTCTTCTTCCTTTCCTCTCGCCCTTCCATCCCCGGGATATAAACGCGCGGCTATTCAACACGCTCGGCTTGTGCATCCCGCGCTGTGTGTAGAATGTTATCGGTTATTTCCATTCGCCGTTATCGAACGCGAAAGATCCGCCGCACACCGAGGTGTGGTCTCCCCCCTTGGCTTCACGCGCAAAACGCGATGTCGTTACACCGCTGCATTTATATATGCCGGGAAAACATCGGACACGCGACAAGTTGAAGCGCGCACGTTGCTGATGAGGGTCAAAGTATAGCGCGCGCTCTCTCTTTCTCTCACCGCGGATCGATAACTTTGCATCAGACTTCACAAAACGCTCAGTGGAGTTTCTTTGAGTAGATTAATCGAGTCTTATTTTACTCGATAAAAGCGCGCGCGCGCGCACACACATACACACACACACACGTTCTCATCGAAATTCAATTCCCGATTTCAATCTGACCATCGAAATTCCGCGCTAACTCCCATTCGCCATATCGGAAATCAAATATTCCAAAACGAAGTAAACTTGCGCGTAAAATTATAATTTTCCGTTAATAATGCAATTCAATTAATGGTACTGTATATTGCACAAAGGATATTTACGAGAGAGAATGTAAAATTTTCAGTTCCATGTTTAATTCAGAAAACAAATCAAGCTCAGATATATGTATAAAGTTCAGATGCATATATGTGCTTAATATTAATAATTAAATTATTCTAATCGCTTTAACCTACTTGGTGTCGTTTCAAAGTCCGTGATTTTATAATTACGCCAAGTTACTTTTCCGCGAAAGTACGGCTTGTATCTTCAGACTTTTATAAATCTTGAAAGCAAACTCTTTCTTTGTTCCGCTCAAAAAAAATTTCTCAGTTTCTTTGTCTTCTCTCTTGTTTCTTATATCTTACACTTTTTTTTTCTTACCACGCGCGCGTACGACGAATATTACGTTGAAATTACATTCGACGCGCATTATCAGGTGTCTGAGTTTCGCGAAATCAGTTTTCATCCGTTCGTCCATGGTTTCACACAACGAAGTCGTCTTGTCGTCTTGTCGTCCCGCTAGGAGAGCCTATCCTGTTTTGTCGTCTCGCGGGAGTTTCCGGCTTTCCTTTGCGACGGGGCTGCGTGCGGTACTTGTGTAATGAGGTGCCAAGACGATGTCTCGGAGTCGTTTACATCGGGACTCGGCAAAGTTTTCCAAAAAGAGTCGGCGCCGACCGAGAGACGCTTTCCCGGATTTCAATGGAAAAAGAGAGACGTCTCGACCGGTCTCTCTTTGTTGGCGAGATGCATAATTATATATAAAAAAAAAAAAAAAAGACAGAAAACAAGAGAAAGAACGAACAAGTGAAAGATCTTCAGGAACTTAATCCGCGGCTTTGAATTACAATCACGACGAGTCGTCGTCATGAGATATCACGACTACGCGAAGTTTTCAAGAATTATACGGCGTAGGGCGAGCTGATCACATCTACTCCTTTATGCACAGAGGAGGTTAGAAATATCTCTTTTCAGACCTTTCTATCTTTTAACTCTTTTCGCGTTCGATGTTACCTCGGTCGACGTGCGTTACATTAAGGAATTAAATTTAGATTACTACGTATACGAACCGGATAAAAGATTTACTGAGATCCTCTATTTCGGCTCAAGACCTAAACTTGATCTTGAGAGAGGGAGTATTATTGTAATTATTATATAATATCATTATCGGACCATTGATGCATTATTTTAGCACATTATGTACACAAAGAGATAAAAGCTTTAAATGTTATTATCGCAAATTGGATTGCGCGCTTACAACTCGCATTAACAATGTACTCACGCTGGTCGGAAAAGCTCTTCTGTTCTAACAAATTTTAACAACAATTATTTCAATTTTATTACTATGATTTTGTGAAAATTGATAATTATATAATTCGTTTCCTTGTTTATAGCCCTTGTTTATATATAAAAACTGTATGTATTTTATAATTTCAAAAATATGTTAATTTATCTGTCGCAATTATTCGCGATAAATTAATATAAAATTGCACAATTTGCAATTCACACAACATGATAATAATGTTACTTTTTGTTGTTCGGTTTACGTGTCTTTCAAAGGAAGCGCGTTTAATTCAATAACGCGTCTCTGTCTACCGCGATAAATCTCATGTGCTATTAAAAATAATATATTTACGTGTTCGAACAACACAGACTTGTTAATCAATATGCACAGCTATACAAAGTAAATCGGATTAGGTTTTTGTACATTTAATTTTTTTTTTCAATTTATTCCTACGGAAGAGATACATTATATAGAAGTGCATAGCGCGCGAGAAAACCCTTTTAAATTATGTTAAAATCTGTTCGCGTAGTTTTCACTCACTTCAAGCTTATCTCCAAAGTTGGGGCGGCGGAGTATTCTTCGGTGAAATCTAGATACGAAAGTTCGCGCTGCTGGAAGGAATGTCGTGAATTTTAGAAGAATGTGCTACCTGTGCGACAATTGTCTTGAGACGCAACAGATGCTGCGACGAAAATAAGACACGTCACAGACGCTCGTGTGTGAAAAGATGAAAACTTTTATCAAACTGAAAAAAAAATCAATCAATACACATGCTTTTCATTCCACGTTCTCAAGAAAATTGACATGATCATGCGACTTTGTACTAATAGTTGTACACATCTCGACCAATTTCAAGTTTCAACGGTTCCTCTTCCTTTCTTTTTCCCGCGCGACGTCGAATGATTATACGGCGCGCGCTTCGGACTTTCAAGCAACTACGAAAAACATTTCCTCGCAGAAGTTCGGCGAGATAAACTTGCCGGTGTAGCCGGACGAAGCCCATTGGACTCGACGAGTTGCGAGAAGGACCGTCTAGACGGAGAGACTTTTGTAGAAAGAGGAAGAGAGAGAGAGAGAGAG
>QVNW01000693.1:0-95357 GCA_014825475.1 Pseudomyrmex flavicornis | reverse complement strand
CGTCGGTCAACTGAGGATACGTGGCAAAAGATGAAAGAATAGAGCACGGTAAATTAATGGTTATGTCACGCTATTAATATGCTTGAATAGCTCGCTCTTGGTGCGTGCAATTTCCCATGACAGAGGTCGACCGACCTCGTCCCTTAACAGCTATCGTCGATCGAGTGCATAAAACGACAAAGATTTTATGCAAATCCGCGACAACGTCGACTGCCGCGACATCACATTGTTCGTTTATAATCGCACGGTCACGAAGCCGATCTGCCCACCGATCATCTTCGTCTTTGATCCGTCCTTACAGCAATAATTATTCGACACAGACGCGCCTTAGAAAATTACCGAGCGGCGAATATTTTGTGCGCCCGACAAAGCATCAAACTTTTTAAATCGTTTTTTAATTCCTTAAAAAAAGTCAAAGATACAATTACAAGTTTTACAATTTTTGTATCGTTTTCCTAACATAAATTAACAGTTTGGTACATAATAATCACTTTGTTTGTTTTTCAAAGTAAAAATAATCAACAAGCCATTGTGTTTTATGTTATATATAGAATATTACTTACGTTGAGGTGTTAAATAAATACGTAGATTGAAAAATGATAACGAGATTCCAGTAACATTAAATTTTCTGTCGGTGCGCGCGCGCGCGTATGAGGATTTAAAAAAGATAAAAATGTCAATTAATGTTTATACACATATAATAGCCCGAGATATACTGTAGAAATAGATATTTACAATAAATGTTGTGCGATTATTTTAATACAATGAAAAAAAGGATAAAGGAAAAAAATAAAATATTTTTTAATTAAAATATTTTATCTCTTTTTACGATTTTATAAAGGATTTTTATCTTTTTATATTTTGCTTTATAATACTTTATAATTAAAATACTTTTATCAATCTGACGCAGAATATTCAAAACAAAATATGTTATTGATAAATATATAAGGACAAAATAATCGGAAAGTTCAACTGGTTTTTTTTTTATTGCTGTAGTGATATATTCGTATTTGTGCGTAAAACGGGATTATTTCGAGCGTCTCTTCATGTTCTTGCGGGTGCAGTGATTATTCCGCTAGCTTCCGGTACGAGTATTTCCGAGTGGAAAAGACAACGATGCGCTCACGTGTACGAGAGCGCAATAGTGCTTGGACATTTATTGAAATACCGGTGCGAGACAAGAAAAGAAATCTTATTTTCCATTTATTCTGCGAAGCATTCGCAGCCTTTGTGAGCGACGCTTTTGTGAACAGCTTAGTTTATAAATCCTCTTCCTGTGAATCGGAAACGCGCTAATGACTATCTTTTAATCACATTTTTTCCTCTTTTCTTTCTATTGCTTTATTATCTGGTTCTTCTTCTTTGTTAACGCCAATGTTAACATTACCATTAACGTTACTTTCTATGTGAATTTTTACGTTTGAATTTTTTTTATTTACTTGGTTATTTCTCTGCATGTTAAATATAAGTATCATTTTATGACCAGTCTCTCATTCTCTCTTCAAGCTTTTCCGAGAAAAAAAATTACATTTTCTAATGGAAATAAATCTTATTCTGTATTTTTCTTAGCGTCCAATATAAAAAGCTGACTCGCAATAACTGAGCAGAATTTTATATTTTTCATTATATGCATCTGGCGAAGCGTTTAAGTCAACCGAGAAGATGAAACTCGGAGGTAAACGAATTTCCTACGAGCCATTAGTCAAAAGAGTTGCCGCAGCTGCAGCATCTCGTGTATATAGGGTGCCTTTGATTAATTCTTCTTGTTTTTTTTTTGCGATAGATATCGCATAAACAGATAGTAAGTGCAGCAGCGAATGAAAAAATTGAGACTTTAATATTCTATGAACGACAAATGTGAATCGTTCATGATGTTCTATTTCTTTCCGTTTGGCGATGAAAAATGCATTGCGAATCGAGTTCAATTCTGTCCGATATTTAAAAAATTTTGTTTTATTGGCAAATACGCAGAATAGTAGTATGCACTATTTGCGTTTCCATTATTTGTGATTCCCAATTGATTGTTCCGAAGAAATAATATAACATACAATAATTATATAAAGTTTAATTGATAAATTTCAATAAAAAAACTCATATGTTATTAAATATTGCGAAAAGTGTTGTAAAAATACATACATTGAAATGTAAACTTTGACATTTTTATCTTTTCTCAGCGGCATGCAAAACTCCAGATAATACTATTAATATTTTATTTTATTACTTTTTTTTTCAATCAACTATTGATATTCATTATTACATTGGAGAGAATTACGATTTGCCGGAGACACCCTGTATGCATAATTTTTTTTTTTTACCTCTTACCCTCTCAACTTCTTATCTCACTCCTCGTATTCTTCCTGCAAGGAAACTCGTTTCTCTTCCTCCGTTATTTCGGCAGCCCATCCGTCGACTGCGCGACGAACTTAATTAGACTTTATCGCACTCTCTTCGTCGCGGTTATTTAAATTTAAATCGCGCATCTCTCGCGCCTTCTTGAAGTGGATGTTTTAACGATGCTATGTGTCGACCGCAGTTCATGTAGATTACCTTCCTCTGTCTGTTTTTATCTTTAATACATTAGTTTTTAAAACATTAGTTTTCTATGGTAAGATTGACCACACATCGCCAACTTTTTGTTTTGGCGTTAGAAGTTCTCAAGTCACTGCGGTAATGTAACGCACATAAAAGAGATCACGAAAGTATAATCAGTTTTTTTTTTATTCCATCAAAATACGTCGCAATTGTAACAATGCATCAAAATTGAAAGAACGAGACAATTGTTCGCGAGGCAAAATGTAGTGATCAAAATATTCCAGCGTAAATAATTTAAATCGAAACTCCTTGCTTGATGAGACAAAGCGCAACGCTGACGAATGACGCGCGAATTAACCGTTGCTCTGGCGCAATTAACTGTCGCTTTTTGTTCACGCTGTTTCACACTAAAGTGTATGTGTGTGTGTGTACGTGAACAAGAGACAGAGAAAGAGAGAGAGGGAGAGAAAAAGAGAGAGAGAGAGAGCCGAAAGGGAGAACATAGCGACGCGGATATGCTTGGCGAAACACAGAGACGAAAATGATAAGCATGGAAGAGAGAGAAATATCAAGTTACTCGCGCTGCGAGTCCCTTTAGACCGGCCAACAAATGGAAGTGTAATAACATTAGCCACTCGAGTAAGAAATGAAAACTGAAGGGCGGCCGGCTGACATTGCGAGCGACATTGTTGTAACAACGGAACAAATGGACGATACGAAGCGCCAGGTGATATTCATTCGCCTATGTCCAGATCGCTGGCAGCGAATACAGCAAATGAGTATGTAACGAGATGACTCGCGGGAATAAACGGCGAAAATAATAACGTTTTACTCTCATGAATATCCCGCCGAATCCGTCCGCACGAATCAGTCAGAAACTTTAGTAGAACGGCTCAAACTGACTTACTATATGTGCTGAAAACTATATCCCGATAACTGATATAATTCAGATAATTCAAATCAAAATGTAAAACACATGCAATTTCAAGATTGATTTGTGAAAATTTTGTGTCTCACAAAAAATTTAAAAAAAATTAACGCATTTTATTAATATTATTTAGAATCAAATCACTAATGTGATCGTGTACAAAAAGGCTGCGTTTTGGAAATGTGCATTTAATGGTTCGTTTTGCAAGTTAAACGATCGATAACCGGTTTTAGAAGAAATGGAATGAAAGAGGTTTTTGTGACAAAAAAGAATTTCGAGTTTAAGTGCCTTCCGTTTTATGATACATACTTTTCAAGAGTATTGTTGGGCGAGAACAAAAAAAGAAAAAAATAAAACGGAGGAGAGAAAAAAAACGAAAATAACAGAATAATGCGCGCGCGTATGTGTGTGTGTGTATATATATATTAATACATTATATAATATATATACACATATATTGCGTATATCACGGCAAGGACGGGTCAGAGTATCACGTCGCTACTTAACTTGACGGACTTAATGGCCGGAAGTAATGGCGCAGCAACTACGGAAAAAAAGGCGTAATTAAGAGCAGCAAGGATACCGGCTCTCCGGTTTTCCTAGTTGCTGGGTCAGGATTTATGTTACGCGGTAATTTCCACGAAATCCTGGCGACCTGACGAGAGAATTTCACTCCGATACGCTGGTTGTGAGCTCGCGGGATCGAGATCGTAATGAAACTCTCGTCAACTTTAACAGTCACGCGAAAAGTACCTTGCAAATTATCTCGCGTTAATAAAAAAAAAATTCATTTGTTTTACCATTTCTTCTTATAATATTTTTTAAGTAAAAATTATATTATCAAAGTTGTTTTTTCGTTTCGCGTATAAATTTATTATTTTAACAATTTTAAGAAAGCGGCTTTTAAAAATTGGAAACTCGAGAGACTCGAAACTGAAATTCCGGCTGGATGCAGAATTTGCATTCGCGTCGGCGCGAGTGTTTCCACCGAATATGATGTGACTTAGCGTCTCTTCATAGAAATATTTCGCGTCCAATATTTCCAACGGGAGCGACGTGGCAGCAACATCACGCTCGCTTGATTTCTCTTCTCTCGACGTGTGTTAGAAGTCACGTCGTGATTTTCCGGCATGTATTCCGGCAAGTATCGCCTTATGCGTCCTCACGCGCGCGTCGAGGCGCGTTTTCTCGCACGCGTTGTAACTCTTGCTTTACGCGTATGTACGACGCGTTCGGTTGATGTGTAGATTTAGACGACGACCTTGCGTTTTACGATACGCCGCCAAGATTTACTGACGTTTTCTTATAAGCCTTCGTATTTTCGACAATGGCAGATAAGCTTTGCGTTTACACGATGTCTCGTCGTCGTCTTGAAATCGTCCACAACGACGTGTTAGCTTCGTTCTTTACAACCGCCGGCGTGAGAAGATCACGCTCAAAGTCGAACGCGCGCTGACAAACATTAATTCCGCGTCACGCGCGATTTTATCTGTCACGATAAGCTTTTCGTTTGCGTCGGATTTATGCGCGCACGTAAAGTGTAATTTATTTTATTCCTCCGTAAAATAACCGCGGAGTTACATGTGTTTTTAAAGAGACAAGTGTTTTTTTATCTGTCTCACGCCACGATAACGATAAATTTTATTTGCGTCATTAACACGAGGAACAAAGGAAAAAACAAAATCAAACAATAACATCATTTTTATCAACCTGCAGCGAACAATTTCTCAATTATTCTCCGAGGATTCCAACACGTTCAGGAAATGTTGCGCTATTTTGTATCCGCCTCTACATTACACGTTCTTCTTTTTTTTGATGTTCTAAAGCCGATAGAGAGAGAGAGAGAGAGATAGAAAACGCTACGTGGATATCCGGCGATCAGGGATAACACCGGGGGTTACGTTGCGGATGGCAAACGGTATTTCCCATCGTTACGTGATTTATGGAACATTTTTAACTCCCTCGAGGTGACGGCGGATCGAAGCTGTCGGAGCCTGATCCGTTTCAACCACGTTGGCCGATGATGGCTCCGCGCGCGCATAGCGCACTCCTCATCTACCACGTCCTCATCTACCACACACGATAGTACGTGTCCGCTCGTATTCGCACAGCAACCTCCCCGGCGACCGATAACTCACTTCGCGCGATCAGCTAAATGAGCAGCGCAAAAAATCCGACGCTATTTATTGCACACGTAACCGCTCGTCTTTCATCGTGTCAATTGGCTGGATAGAGCGTGTATTACGCTAATGTTATACTCGTCACATATACGTGTACGTGAGAAAGAGAGAGAGAGAGAGAGAGAGAAAGCTTGTTGAACGTGTTAATTGGCTGTCGCGTAGGGAACGTCTCTGGCTGGAGCTTTTTGACCCGGCAAGTTCTCCGTCCAATCAACAGCCAATTAGCACGGCTGACAAACTTGCGCGACAACTACGGCATTATACATACTTAGAACTTGGAGTCAATGGATTTAGTTTACCTAATTCTAGAAATCAACCTGAGAATTGTTACTCTTCGCGTAACCCATTCCGGTTGTAATATTATATATATATATAGCGCAGAGTCAACAAATTTAGCTTTAACGATGTTAAAAGCTACTACTTGCTTCTCTTTTCGAGACTCTGCGGCATATTTGTGATCAAACGCGATTAAGTGTGGTTGTTTCTCCTGTACAACTTGGAATTGGTATAAATTGGTTATCGAACTTGTAATAATCGTGGTTTGGCGTATTACATACATATATATATATATTGCGGCGCGCCATCGGCAAGTGACACTATATATGTATATAGCAAGATACGCTCTACTTGAATAAGAAAGGACCAAGACACGCAGAGGGACGAGGAAGATAATTATACCTGCCCCGCTATTTCTCACGCGACTAACGACAGTCAACATTAATATCGCTTTAATTCGACTTCTTATGCAACGCTGGCACGCGAAGCGGTCACGGAGAGATTATTTCTGATATTTTTTTGTTGTTGCACAGTCTATACGAAAACAAAAAATAAAACAAGATGTGTTTTGTGATTGTTTGCAATCACATTTACGTTTGTTGTTTTTTTTTTTTTTTTAGAAGAAGCTCTTCACTTTTAATTATAATAATTATCTGTAGCGATGTTGTAAAACTAGAATAAATTAGTTGATACAACCGTGAGTTATAAAACCACGCGAACCTAAATCCCGTTACATAAAAATCAAGCAACGATACGCCGGAATTATTTTCCACAAAATATGCACCGTACTGCGGATTCACGGCAGATCAATAAATTACTACGGCGCTAAACAGCAGCAACGAAAACGAGATTCCGCCGGTGGCCAGGTCGATGGAGAAACACTATACCGGTGGGATTAATAGAAAAAGTCGCAATAATTTTGTTACGCTCCGTTAGGTAGTTGGGTCGGCGCCTTAATTCATCGATCTCGAACATCCACGTGGAACATTACGTAGAGTACAACGCCGTGGGTTTATACGCCGCGAAATCTACGCGTTACTTGGACGACTGGTCGACGTTACATCTAAGAGCTCATTAGCAACCGACATCCCATTACGGCTTCTCGTAAAGAACGAAACCGCGTGTATTATTCATCTGCTGCGGATGTGCGGCTTTACGCGCGGCGTCGCCGCGCACTTCGACGCCGGAAGAGCAGCGCATGCGAAACGCCGCGGTGCAGCTTGGCTCGTAAAGCATAATCGTAAAAGGGGTTGCCCGGAGGGTTCAAGGGTCACCTCGACGAGCCCGCGAAATTACCCCCGGCCTTGTGCGCGCGTTTCGGTGAGCGGCGCAAATGGGCCGTTTCGTATAACCGGGCCCGGTGTTCATACTACCTATGTACATGGAAACGGATTTAGCTTTTTCTTTCGCTCCTTTCAATTCTTTATGGCTTTTTTTGAGGCATAAATTGAGAGGAGTGGAGAATGGAGAGAGAGAGAAAGAACTGGAGAATTTCCACGTGCATTAATTTACACGTTTAAGAGAAGTAAATAAATATATGTATATATGATTGCATGTGCATCTGGCAAATTAGTTCGTGTCGATCTTAATTGTCAGTTGGAGAATGGGGAAATTTTCATCATTTCTCTGAATTGCGATATTTAGACACGATAATAAGATATGTAATAATAAATGTGCATATCAGATAAAAGCATTTTGAATGTCATTATCTTTTTATACCACCTCGATCAAATTATTTTAAAGAATTAAATTTCTGTTACAAGAATTTCTATCTAAAATCAGGCTAGTTTTTTTGTAAGTATTCTATAAAATATTTAAGATTGAAATTGAATTATCAAATTCTGTGTCAAATGTGTGAATTTACGTAAATAAAACATAGAGTATAAAAAATGAA
Organism: Pseudomyrmex flavicornis; assembly: GCA_014825475.1. Taxonomy (NCBI): domain Eukaryota; kingdom Metazoa; phylum Arthropoda; class Insecta; order Hymenoptera; family Formicidae; genus Pseudomyrmex; species Pseudomyrmex flavicornis. The sequence goes on along the minus strand of QVNW01000693.1, from coordinate 87,547 downwards.
TGTTATATTTGAAATGAGGACAAATTAGAGAGAGAGAGAGAGAGAGAGAGTGGAAGGAGAGAAGAAACGGAAACAAAACATACATTGATACATCGAATACCTGAATTAATTACGTTAATGAGCGACTATTACCAGGCAAAATTATGTACCAGTCAAAATTCATATTGCACACACGATTCAATATTAAACAATCTCTGAAGATTGAATTCGCACACGGATATAATATGCCCGTTCTGGATAAATTTGAATCTCACAAGAGAGATTGCTCACACAGAATTGGCATACGAATGGTTGATATTATATTAGAGTGTAAATGTACAAGATATTAATGTAATATAGAGTTGCCGAAGATGTCGGAGGAATTGACTATTCTGAGGATGTTCTAATATTACTCTGTTCTCTAGACTATTTCGCGCTGCAAAAAATACATTTTTAACAGACTTACAATGAGCTTTTTTATTCGCGTCACTTGTCTAAAAAAAATTCGTTATTTGTTACCTCAAAAGTTTTTCGAAGACATATTATTACAAGATGGTGAGATAATCTTGCAAAATATTCATTCACATTTGTTTCTAAATATTTTTAATAATGTTAAATGTTTTGCTGAAAATACGATTTTCGCAGTAATTTAATTATAAATGAAGGTTGATAGTTGATTAACTTATAATTAAAAAGTTGCTGTTATTTTTCCAAGTTAAACAAATTACAATTGTTCGCAATAAAGAAATCGAGACTAAATATATGTAACTAAATATTCTGTTAGAGAATTGTTTAAAACTTTTTGATTGATCGAATGTGTATTATTAATATCTCATTTCCGCGTTTCTTGGTCATGTGACGATCTTAACTCTATTATTACCACGATATGCAACTTTGTTATCGAAGTTTCGTATCGTCACTCCGAGTTGCGCGCGTATACAACATCGTGCATGAGCTTAAAATTCTTGGCTCGACGCGTGGGCGTATTTATAATAAGCGATAAATCGCGCGTTGTACAATAATTCTTTCTCTCTCTCTCTCTCTCTCTCTCTTTTTCTTTCTTTTATGCAAGGCGGTTTAACCGACGGGCGTAAAATTTCTACCCTGCCGCGAGATGCGCGCTCGTATGTATGTACACGCGTACGTGCGTGAACGCGCGCGCCTGCATACGAAACGCGCGCAGATGACGCGGTACATCTCGTGCGTAGGCGGTCGCATCTGTAGATGGATGCATCGGCACGCAAACGCGTATCTGCAGATGCAACCGATAGGCTCGGGCATCCAATATCGACGTTGCTTGCCGCGAGTATGTTATATTCGAGACCGAAGAAAAACTGTGAATGAATATACTTGCTGGTACAACATTTCTCAATCCTTATGATATAATAATACACTTAGTTTGTATTATATGTTACATAGCTTACAACATAAACTTTGAAACTATATACAGAGTGCTTCAGAAATAAAAGTGACCAAACTTTAATATCGTATTCTCTTTTTTAAGTTAATAAAAAAGGTCATATAAACATAGATTCGAAAATCTCTTCCTTTTCGGAATATAAACGCTTCTTGTTTGTGAGAGAATATTTTAGAAATGCTGCATAACTTAATTAAAGAAATTGCAGAAAATGATTTCTTACGACATAAGCTGCCTTCAATAACAAAATGACTTGCTCTACTACAATATTTACAAAAAGAAACAGTGTTAACAGTTCTCGTAATTCTAAGTCTGATACTTATCCATGTAGGAGGTAAACAAAGAGGGTTCATATCTCGAAAAAGATGAGTTTCCGTACCTATGTTTGTATGATCTATGTTTTTCTTCATCCTTAAAGAGAGTAGAATACGATACCAAAACATTTAGCCATCTATATCATATTACAGTGACCATACGTCCTATATTTAAGAAGACAGTCCTTTATTTTGTTGCTCTGTTCTTTAGATTTATTTTTTTTTCTAAAATGGCCATTTTTTTCTTTATTTTATGAAACGTCCTTTACTTTATAAAATCAAACCTGCCAACGTAAATGGGTTGAAATTTTTTAATATTTTACAGATAAACGTATCTTTTAAAAACATTTTAAAAGTCATTAAATTTTGCTTATGTCTTCCTAGATCTAACGCTTCTGAATCTAACTGAACGAGTTTTTTTTTTGACGATAGAAATTTACTTTAGCATCACATTGTGTTAACGTTTATATAAAGTGAATATAAATACGTGAGATACTTTAAAGAAAATATTTTATAAATATCATTTTTCAAGTATATAAATATTATATAAACAAAAAGTATCCGTTTGCCAACGATTGTATATAGCTTACGCGTCTACACGAGCACATTGGACGCGTGTCCTTCGAGCTCGACTTGTATCCTCAGCGATTTTCTTCATCGACGCCTCGCTCACGGAATGTCCGAGGTGGCGTGGGCGAGATAGCGTGGGCGGTGTTTAGGCGCATCACCGGTAATTACTCTCAAAGTCGCGGAAGACTCTATCGGCCGTAGTGTAGAATTACCGAGCGAGGGTGTCGAAAGGGAAAAAGAGAGAGAAAGAGAGGCAATAGGTAGAATTTATAATGATGCATTTGCATGTAGTCGAGATTCTTCACCATCGCCGTCCTCATCGTCATCACCCTCTCCGTTGTCGGGGAAGGTGAAATCCATCACGTCTCTCGCGAAGAACGCCTTCTTCTTCCAGTTTGCGCTTGAAAAAAAATTGAACTTTGCGGTGTCGCCGTAAGTTTTACGACGTAACCTGCTCTTTTTCAACGACAAACGTGGTTTTCCCACTCCGTCGACCATTTGCACCGCCGACAATATTCCCTCGCTCTCAGACATCCACGTGAAATTTTCCAAAGTTTTACGTCGCGCAAACGCACCAAGTTTTCGTTGCTCTCCGCCCATCCGCAGTACTGAACATTAATTTCTGAATACTCACGGAAAATATTCAGCTGTCTGCTAAAACGCATAATAATATTTTGCGAGAAAATGTTCCCTCTATACGTATATAATTAAATTTGAGAGACATGCGGTTTCTCTAAAATATATTATTTTCGGTTAATATTTTAGTATCTTTTAGAAAATCAGATAATTGTATGTCACATTATCAGATAATTTTGGTTTCGAAATAACTCTCTCGATAATTCCATGTTACATTATCAGATACAAGATCTCGAGTTGTGTTTGATCAAGAAATTATCGTGTACTATCGGCACGCGCTATGTTCTCCCGTACGATCAAACGTTTTCTTTTTTTATCCCGTCTCCGATCCCTCTGGCACTAATCGGCCGCGTTGTTGGCTAATTATATGCGATCGCGTGTCAGCGTTTAACAACACCGCTGCTTGTCGCGACCACGTGAAAATAATGCCGCGCAACATCGTGAAGACGGTGGCGGCGCCGGATTATCGAGTCGACGACAAGTGAGACGGTCGGCGGGAGGGAGGAGGGAGGGTTCAATGACGATGAGTGGAAGATCTCTCTCTCTCATGCAACCACTTCGAAAGTCGGTGAAGGGGTTCGTGAAGCCGGGGATGTAGCGCGGAAAGTGGTCTTGATACCCTTCTCCACCCTCTCTCGTTATGCAGGTAGACTCATTATGCTCTCGACGGTAGTTCATTAACCTCGAGCGACATTTTGCGCTTAATTAAATTCACGGGGATTGGAAGCGCTCGGGCGCGGGCGCGCAAAGAGATATCAATCTCGCGTGTCTCGTAACCCAGTTTTAAAGATCATTTCCTCGCGCTCTCTGTAATCTCGTAGTGACGTGAGCGCGCGAAAAAATATCTGGTTTCTGGCTTTCTCTGGCGCGAAACGCCAGAAACGATTTACTTCGTTTTTGTTCGTTTTGTGTCCGAATGAGATAGGTATTCCGTTTTCGTTTCCGTTGAACGCAAAATGAAGAACCGGTTGAAGCTGGTTTTTTTTGTGCGTTATTACGCGCGGATGAAGTCGCAAGAATTGCCCGCGAAAAACACGGTTTTTCCCTCTGAGTATGTGTATGTGTATGTGTGTGTGTGTTCACGCACGTAAAGAAAGCGCAGTTGACGCTTGCAACGCGAACGCGAATTGCACGTTAAAAACTAATTGTTCTATCTCGCTGGCGTTGTTCTTTTTTTTTTGCAAGATTAACAAGTCCTGCAACCGTTAACTAGGGGTTGTATAAACGGCGCGTTTCGCACCTTAAAGGCCCACACAGTGACATCGCCACGGCGCGCCGCCGCCCGTGTGAATTTAACAAATCCTTCGCGCCGCATCTCGCCCTTAAAACAAATCCCCTTAAACCCACGCTATAACAAATTGCCTCGGGTGCGCGGTTGCCTCGTGGACGCGCGGCGACGACGAGGTGGAAAGTCCGACGCGGAAAAACTCCGCCGTGGATTAGATTCCGGGAAGCATCAAACCGCCGTAAAAGCTCCCTTTTACGTAAGTTCGCGTTTATGGGAATCCTTTTCGAGGTGCATCACGACTGTGCTGTGGAACTCTCAAGCTTTATTTGGACCACATGTATTACGAGCCAATTAGAGAAAGAACGACGGTTGTTTCGACGGTTACCGAAATGGTTGCCGATTGAGAATTAAAGAGTTTAACGAGCTTCACAAGTGCGAACAGTCGTTGGAGCTTTTACACTTCGGCAGTTACTCTCACGCCGGCTAGACCGAATGGAATTTTAATCTGCTTGGTTAGCGCGCGCCGCAACGGGAAGGGAAAACTCAGGGAAAGAGAAACAGAGACGGAGAGAGTACTCACGGACTTTGTATCCTCGCTCAAGAGAGGACTAGGTTTCTGTCGTTGGTTCGTTAACCGTCGCCGAGCGTAACTCGTAATTACAGACGGCGGCAAGCGGTGGACACGCTCGGTGACCTACGTTTGCGGTCAATATATGCTAATGCTCGGCATTAATAGGTGCGCGCGCTCAAGAGGAGCTTGCGAGAGCTAAAGCAGAGAACGCGGGAAGCAAAGCGTACACACGAGCTTGACCGATTAACCCTCAGAAAGTCTGTTCGCGCGCGCGCACAAAAAAGTTGTGATAGTCCGTTGCTACTTTTTTCAGAATACCTTTACAAAATAATCTTGTTTACTCTTTAATCGAATTGCGAATTATCAGGATTTCTGTGTGCGTTTCTATCTCGGTCTCTCGTTTATGATAACATCACATAAAATAATTGCATTACACGGTACATTCACGGTATATCTTTTTATATAACGTGTACGTGCACGTGTTTTGTGAACACATGATTTTCTTTGTGTGATCTTAACAACACAAGAAGATGTCATACTTAATATTTAATACATAATTGTGTGAAACAACAGATAATATATATGCTAGTTTTTCAAGTTCAATTATCTTATCAATGACATTCTAGTGCATCCGCTCTAGTCCATTCTTTTTTATCGGTTAGGGAGAATGATCGTGTAAATAACTCGAGACCACGTCGTAAAAATAAATCGATAACTCTGAGAGTGAGGAAGATGGTGTTTACGATTTGCCGACCGATACAAGAAGTTTCACGAGGGAAAAAAGCGAGGCGGGTCTTTTACCAACGTCTCCCTAATTATCGCATATCGCCGCGCGGCGCCGCCGTGCTGACTTTAGGTGATAATCGAGATTGACTTGCTAATTATATTCCAGACACGTATGGGAAAAGAACCGTCTATCGTTTAAAACACAGTAGATTTTAAAAATATGTAACGTGTGTGTAGTTGAACATTTTCTTGTAATAACACAAATTTTTTAGGTTTGAATTTATATGAAAATTAAACTATGGAATTTTAATAAATTTTATGTAACCGATGAGCGCGCACGTAAAATGTAAAATATTTCATACATTCTCTCAGATATAATTTATTAATTTCGTAATAAATCGGAGCACATACGATAATTGTAATATAATTAATTTTAGTAAATAACAACGCGCGGTTTTTCAATCTCATCGCGAAATCGATAGGTAAGAGAGTTGAGAATATTCGACAGCTGGTTAATATCCGGATATCGTCAGCACGTGTCTTCGCATATTTCCTCGATCGTTGTTGTGAGGATAGAAGCTGAAAATCCATTCTGGATACTTATGCGCATAACCAGATAAGACGAGGCGTGTTTATCGGTTATCGATAGTAAACCCAACTCTTCGAAATTGCTAAATGAAAATCAGCTGTTCTCAATATCGAAATCTCGCACAGCATCGTCGATTTTGCGGCGGAATTAACTCCATTTTCCGAATTATTGGAATATCGTTTTATCATTTTTTCGATTTATACGCCACCCAAATTATACTCTCGTCTATTGCGTTCACACACGTACACACACAAATCGTAATACCGCGAATGGAACTTCTAATCGCCTTACATCCTCGAATAATTCCCAATACGTATCGGGAGCTATCATTAAAATTGTTGGCAAACGTTCTTTATTGAATGTACCTATGTTGTACATACACTATATAAACTAACTTCTACTTTAATTTCATTTGAGTATACTTTAATTTTATTTTAGTATTACGTTATTAAAACTATATAAAAATAAAAAAAAAAAAAAAACGTTAACACTTTCCCAAAACAGAATTACCGATATAACAATCTATATAATGTTCTCATTGCTTTTTGGCTTGTAACAAAGATAATCCCGCGCTCATGACTTAGATCCTCCTTATTGGACTTGTAAGTAATTTGCCAGAGCTCCCATTATTTCAAGGTTTTGTTCCTGCGATTATAGGCGAACTCTAATAACGACAATTATGTCATTTCCGCGGAATTCGACCGCCTGCAGCGACTCAGGACAATGCCTTCGTCCGTTGCCTCACGAAGTCTTCTATCGATAGCTGATAGAAGGATGTATTTTTTTTCAGAGACGTTTAAAAATCGGAAAATCTCCTCATTGCATCATTATCTTATATATCATATCTTAAAATGTGGAGCAGTAAAATGCAAATATATCGTTACTTTAAATACCGTGTAATATTATATAAAAAATTGTAATTCATACATTATATAAAAATAAAAATATAATAATAAAAATTTTTCTTTTGAAATATTATTTAAATTCTGCGAGTTACGCACCTTTGCGTAATTATTTTTTTTAATTTTATTTAGAAATTAGAAGATATAAATTTTTCTCATATAATTAATGTGTATATGGTATGTTATTACATCGTACAGTTAGCAGAGGTGAAAAATGTTTAACGTAAGAATAGATTTATAACTCTGTTTTTTCTCAAGTTTCACACAATATATTGCAAGAGTGCTCTTAAAACTTAACGTAGTCCAGCCATTCGGTAACCTATTTTGCCATGTATCCATTCGCGAGATGTGGCAGGTCGTGCGAGCTAAGTGCGGCTTGAAATAAAACTCCCCTTTTTACCGAGCCGCGTGGCGAATGTAAGGAATCGCGTTCCACGCGTGCGTTCTTCGCGCGCGCGACTTTATTTAGGACTGCCGCATATCCGCCTCCGCCTCGGCTTTTTTCCACCGTTCTTTCCTTTCGGATTGCCATGACGAGGCAGTCGAGGTCGTGAGGACTCGACTGTGTAACGCGGCTGGCCACATCAAACGCACGAGCGTATCCTTTGAAGATGAAAAGCTCGCCGTCGCGCAATTTAATCTCGACGGTAATAGCGCGCACGCGTATGCTTGCAGTTTACGAAAGCATCCGGAGATTCCACTGTCGTGTGGGGGATCTTGAGCGAGGATGGTGAGCTACAGTGGTTGAGAAACGTGGAAAGTGTACGAAGAGCAAGAGGAAATGATATATATATAGAAGAGAAAGAGAAAGAAAACACGCTCTTCAAGATCATCGAAGAGAATCCGTCGTGACCAACAAGGCGGAGGACAAATGAGCAAACGAACACGGCGTATCACGTAATTAGGTACGCTTGCTGCCGCCATAACGAAGTTCGACGAGCGACCGCAAAATTCCCGTGTGTCTTCCTTACTGCCGGATGCTACGGCATCGGCTCCTTCGTATATTAACGGTTCTCCTTGAAATAAATAATCGAGCATCACGACGAGAACGGTTCGCGGGCACAAATCCCTAACCTCGAAGAGATGTTAAGGTATGCACAGTAGTCGATGCACGCGATGTGGTTCGAAACAAGAAAAAAAAATCACTATGTACGTAGTTTGTAACTAATTGATTTAATAGACTTTCCAAGAAAAAAAACGTACACAAGCAAAAGCTCTCTTGTTACATATCTCTGCCCTAGATCTCCTGAAACACGCTAAAAAATTTTCCTGAAATTAAAGCTGCGGCTTCTATATATGTTGTGTAAAAAAGAGCTAATATATTTATTACAGTTTTGGTTTTAAATGAAAAACGTTGCGGAGATATATATATATATACAAGATAAATTTCACAAACGGAGACAAAAGAATATGTGAAAAACATTGTTTAAACATCCGGCTTTTTACATTGTGCACGAGAGAGTTTCGCTCTGTTAACTGTATGAAAAATTATTTTCGATTAGTTTCGAACGAGAGAGTCGACATTCACGTATTGTTGTCGCAGACAATCTCCCTTTGATTATGCTTATCGAGCCATGCCGAAAACCAATTTTTGATCGCTCAGCATCATAAATTCCACGCTCGCACGGAATACGCCGCGGATTGATTTAAACGCGGTCTCTAAAGCGCCATTAAATAACTCTCGAAAATACCAGTAGTGTCGCAATTTAATTATTACAACGTTCAAATGAGGTTAACGTTTACTTCTTCAGCCATTTAATTCGCGTTTATTGAGTTTAAACACAAATTCGTAGCCAGCCATTTTATCACCTTTGTTTTTGTCATTTATATCGTGCCGTTTTCTCGACTCATTATTTGCGCGTAACTGCGATACTTCAATCTCGCGAATATACCGAGATACACACCCTCTTGTAATATATTTCTCGCGAGATCGCAATCGCGTCCTGCCTGTCGTTCCGCGATCGTGTCGTTAACGTGTATCGGTCGCGCGGCTCCTTGCCTCTCCGCTCCGAGAGGAACGCGGGGGTAGCGAAATAATCCTCGGGGCTCTGACATCGAGACGGGCGGTCAATTTGCGTCTGCGCGCGAATCGATAATACCGATAAGGCGGTTTTCAACGTGAGGATATACGGCGCGACCATAATTCAAAGCACTCGAGGAAGAGCCCAGCCAGGTCGGCAAGCGTCCATCGATCAAGCGTTCCGAAAAAAAAGAGATACGGAGGAAAAAATACATACCACGCAACCCTTTCTCTCTTTCTCTCTCTCTCTCCCACTTGTTCTCGTTTACCCCGCTGGCGCGTATTCCTCGATGTACAGGTGATATACAGGCAACGGCGACGTCGTCCTCGCGTCCTGTTTTCGCTCGCTCGATGACCGAGGACGATCAATTACCGGGTCGGCCTTAATTGGTCGTTTAATTAAGAGCGTTACACCGCGAGAACCTGATCGCGTCACGCGAGATTCGTTATATTCGCCGAATATTCGTTAGATCGACCTGTCCTGATTTCGCGAGTTGCGACGACAACCTCCGGACAAATGTTCCCTCGACATGGGCCCTTTCATGCGTGGGCCGGTGATCGATTTGCGTGCGCTCCCCATTTACTCCTTTTCTCGTGCGCGAAACTTACGGCAAATTTATCGCTCGGCAAATTTATACTGATTAACTCATTCCCTTATACGCCGAGATGAGAATAAGCAACGTTGTTGGACAAAAATACATTGATTGTGTTATGTGAAAGAGGGAGAGAGAGAGAGAGAGAGAGAGATTCTACAGTTAGTATATATATATATAACAGTCATTACGAGTAGATTAATAATTTCGATTGTTATGTGGGTTACAATCACGATGACAAATTACGTAAACCGTGGTTTGACAAATATAATTATACTCTAATCATAATTATTCAACCGACAGATATCAGAGAAGATTATAATTATTAGTTTGAAAACATTAGTTAAATTGTGAAACTTATGTATATACTTATGTCGTACTTAGAGACAGTTTTTGAAAATATTTCTCATTCCCTATTGCATTGGAATAATCGTAATACACACACACACACACACACAAAAGCACTAACAAAATAACCAGTAAAAATGTTTAAAGCAAATGGGAATTGTAAAGGATAATAAAAAATTGCTTCGGTGAATTATATATATAATTTGAATTTTTTAATAACGTTTTATATATTTAAAATCAGGAAAAATTGCAATATGTCGTACATTTGTTTATTCCAAAGACAACAATTTTTATTTTACGTAATTGTGATGAATCGCTAACATTTGAATTTCACGCGCAATTTACACATGATTGAGTTTATTCAGATGTACGCTAGAGTAGACTTCCGAACCCTTTTTGGAAGACAAAAGCCTCCCCGATGTGCCCGAGCGAATGTTCGATCGCTATAAAACACATTGCGCGATCGTTCATCTGGATAAGCGTCTTAGAAGAAGGAAGATAGGCATCAAGCCTCGTAAATAAAGGCGGACGTGCGATAAGAGCACTAAACTATGAGAGAGAAATTAAAGCCGGCTCTTCTACACAGAGGCTGCTTCGTGTACGGTTTACACGTCATACTCCAGACTCATATCCTTTAACAGAGAAAAGCCTGCATTATTTTATATATATATTCCGTGCAAACTTTCTAGATTTTGAAGCGTTAAGCATGTCGGAAACAATGGGCTTAAATTATCATTTCGTCGTCTGAAAGTTTGCTCCAACTTAATAGGAGAATGAGATCTTGTCATCCGTACACACGGATTCTCTGAGAGTGAGAGAGAAACTAAAACTCCTCGCGATCTCATCTTAACTTTGTGCGTTAACTCATGTTAACTTTATACACACGTACTACTTACGCTTAGGTGTATATGTGAAGTAAACGCATTTGCAACGTATACGAGGACAGGATTACTGCGAAAACTTTGTATCAAACTTTTGACAAGAAATCGTCGATCTTTCGATTGTCGGCGGTAACGAAGTGCCAAAGAGAAGCAGATCCGGGCGCGAACAAGACAGACATTTCTCGGTGCGACGTCCGAACATGCCGTAGCTCGCGTTTCCCCGACTTTAATGACAGCCTACCATTTACGGGCGTTGCTCGTCAAGTTTGCTCTCTCCACTGTAGTAGGTAGATACAGTTTCCAGGGACGGAACAACTTTGAAGATCTGCTATTTTAAAAATACTTTTCCGCGCAATTAATTGTAAATCTCTTTACATGTTTTAATATAAGTTTGCATCACATTAAGATATATATATATATACAAAAAATTAATAAGATAAAAAAATAATCGTATTTAAAAGCCAATATATAAAATGTGTTTTTCAATTTGACGCGCGATAGTTTTTGTCATTTGTAATAGGACTTTCCTATAAATATATTACATTCAAACTCTGATCTCGGCAAAGTTGCTCGAAGTTTGCTGCATTGGTAATTCGACCTTGAGCCGCGTCTTTCGCGCTTCTACCTTGTTCCGTCGTGCGTTCCTTCGCCCCTTGCGCTTCGTTCCTGCCATCGCTTCCGTTTGCGTGTCCTTATAAAGCGTCTTTATGACTCGTATCCCCTCGCCGCTCAGCTGCCGCTTTCTGCCCGCCCCGCTTTTTCTCCGCTTTTCTTCTGACGTTCTTTGCGCGAGCGTGTGAAGTACATATCGCACACATATAATTACGAGGAACACGTCGAATTATCGTGCGGTCGGCCGTAGCGTTGTGAACAAGAAAGTGCGTCGCAAGATACCGGCGGCGTGGCGCGTCTTACTTCTTCGCTCCCGATGAAATGCAGGTGCGCGCTGCGGCGACTACCGTCGCGTAAATCCGCGCAAGAAGCATTTGCGCGGATCGACTATATATTTTTTAATCAACCGCGTTCTCTGTTTCCAACGAAAGAAGTAAATTTGATCAATTTTTGTGAGCTTCGTTTCACAATTTCTTAATCCCACGAAGAAATGCTCGGTCGCGGAGGTCAATCTTATCAATTTGTACTTTAAAACACATCGTGTAGCACAACAATGAAAATCAAATCTCGTTGAAAGACGATTTTTCGGCCGATTTTATACGAGTAACAAGTTGAAGTTACGCTATTTAAATTTAAAATTGGCTCTAAATTTCAAACACCGAAGGAAGGAAGAGATCGATGGCGCGTCAAACGTGCTACGTTATTTGTAGCCTCTCGCGAAACGAGATGGTGATTAAATGACGCGTGACACAGATTGCCGGATGCAAATAACGATTTCGATGATGCGCGCTTCGTGTTTAGAGTCGCGGATCGTAACTGACGTTACGCGACATTCGGAGTTCGCACAGCTCTCCCAAGAATATCGCCGCCAAATCGGATGTATCGTCCGGCTCCCGGTCGCTCGTAAAGATTGAACATCGACGAAACCGTAAGCGCGCGAGAGTTGTGCCGTAAATTGATGCCTCGTGATTGCAACGTGTGCGTGTTGCATGTGTGTGTGTGTGTGTGTGTGTGTGTCTGACTGTTGTGTGCATCGCGTTGCGTGCATCGCCGCATACGGTACCTATATGCGCGGGTCACGTGCGCCGACCCCAGGTCAGGAGCACTGGTGCTGGATTTCTCGTCCCTCGTCCGGCGTTTATATGTTCCTCGCAAATGCCGCGAAACGCCCGTAGCGCTTTTCCATGCGACGATCGCTCGCTGATATAAATTCCAAGTTGTCCGCGCTCGCTCTCTCTCTCTCGATCGTGTATTATTCATTTATTCGAGATAAACAATTAATCTTACTAATACATTTTATTTTATGAAATATATCGACTTATTTTTATGGAAAATTATTTAAATAATTCTCTCGTGATGGAAAAAGAAACACAGAACGACAACGTTATTTTTATATCAATGAAAATGCTTCGCATTATCGACGCTAATCGTAAATCGATAAAATACAAATGTGCGCTCTAATAGCGAATTGATTTGCAAAAAGAAACGCAACCGCATAAAATTTCCGTTTTTCAGTAACATAAAATACAAATTTTATATATCATATTTATATAATATTTCATGTGTCATAATTTTCTTGATGTTTTTCACAAGGTGGAGAAAAATCAAATATAAATTTTGAAATATAATATTTATAAAATACAGACCTCAGGTTTGCAAAACAATTTAGAAAATTAGAATTACTCATAAGTAATATTTATATCTGTCTAAAGACGTAATTTGAAGTATTTTTCTCTGCAATTTGTGAAACGTTTAATTTTTTTCATTTAACGGCCCTTTCCAAACACCTCAAGCGCATTTATATATCATATTGCTGTTTATATATTACTAATTACGTTCGTTATATCGTCGTTTACATATCCGTAACGGTTATGAGCCGTATCGGTACTTGATTCAGCGCGCGTCGACATTTAATAACCGGTCCTCGCGTCGGTAAATCCGCGGGATCGCGAGCTCATCGAATTCCAATCTCGCGTCGCACACACGTCGTCCAAATAAACATTAATCAAGCGCCACCGTTAGGCGAGATATCGAGGAGCCTTCCCATGCCATATACGTCCGGGATGCGATTGACAAGTTGCGTGTTCGCGTACACACGGTACCAACATTTGAAGGCCAATTTGCGATAGTCACGGATAGATAAATATCCGCAGCTTTGCTGTGAAATGAAGTAAAAGTAACCTGTCATTTACGGATTATTACGAAATATTACATAACAAGCAATCGCACACTTATATATATTAATGAGTTATAAAAGTCTGAATTTTTCTAAATATTTATTTGATTGATAATATATTATACATATATTATTATATATATATGTGTGATAGTTTTTCTTAAGTATATAATATTATGATAAAATATGTTATATTAAATAAAAATTACATACGTGAAAGTATGATCTTTCAATCGTGACTATCGACTGAATTGCAATGTGCATAAATTCACTATTATTACAAATTACTGCATCTACATTGTGAGTTACGTTCTTTCCAATGTAACCAATGGCGGTTCTGGCAATGTAGCCACTACCTTTACAGGCGTTCGCCGTTGCGAAGATGCGCAGGCAAGGAAGGCGAAGAGAAGTCGAGAAGGGCAAAGCTGATCCTCCTCGGGTGCCGTCTCCATCGAGGTCGTGCGCATTTACACAGGCGGGGTCATCGACGGTCTCCGCGCGGTACCGTTACAGTGTATACACATTCTCGAAGCGGTCATCCCGCGCCGACTGGTTCCTTCGCCTCGCTGCCCCAACGCTGCCAGTTCTACCTACCACTTATTTTGTCGCGCTGACACCCGCGCTGCATATCGCATTGCATATTTTCGCGCACATCGTGCGCATCTAAAGTAACGGGAGGACGCGCAAATCACACGTTGTTGAGTAAAAACGAGTTTTCAACTGTGATTCCTTTACCCAATTACTTATCGTTACTTTAAATAAAAATATAAAAAATAATACATATAATATTAAGATTAGGATACAATTAATACGTATAGTTGCAATCTGTTAACATGAGGTGTAGTCGGGTTTATAAATAAATAATTATTAATAAATTATTTTCTAATTTAAATATTTTAATTAATGTTACAATTTAAGAGTATGTTACAATCTTACATAACTGTTAAGTATTCGAGCTTCGTTCTCTTCGCAAGTTTTATCAAGTTTTCTTTACTCGACTGCGTTGATCTTTTGACTCGCAAATCGTTCGCTCGTTGCTCTTTGCCTCAGTCCGATCGTTATTTTTTCGCTCAAATTCAGAATTTCGATCAACGTGAATATTAGGTAAGATAAGTAACAACAGGCACGTGTCACGCAGTCGCTAACAAATTCAAGAAACAAATATAATACCTACATCTTTGAATACGATACAACTCACGATATGAAAAATGTGTTTCTTCCGCGCAATTAGAACACAATATTCTATAATTACATGTATACAATAATACAATATTCTGATTCCTACGTAAGTTATTAAAAACAAGCTCTCGCGAGCGCAATAATGGAGCACAAACGGTTATATCGCGTATAATAATATAATCCTATTAGTTGAAGCTCTACTGGGGACAATTAATTGCCGCCATTGTGCCGCAGTACAGATAATTTGGCTTCCCCGCTAGTAAAATTAATACGTGTTCCAATAATCGTTTTGCGTCTCATTTCTCGCCCGGTAATGATTGCTTTCCATTGTAGTCAAACGTAGTTAAACCTTAACACGCCTAAATGGTCATTGGTAAAGTAAGTTTTATACGCGGTAAACCTGTGTGACATAACAATAATATAATGTAATAATTTCTTGCTTGCAAAATCTTTTAGACATTTACACACGACACGCACAAACTCGTATTCTGTTATCAACATATCTCTTACACACATAAATAACATGTGTATTTGTATTATCCGATAATTAATTCTCGATTATGTTTCGAGGTATTGTTTCGATATTGCGATTACAATATTCTTATCGGAAGTAACCACACCGGTGCTGCATTGCGAGCCTTGTCACGTTGCAATGTACGACGCACCGGCGTCGTATATACGACAGCGTAGTAAGGTATAGTATGTCTGGGCTAATACGCAGACAGGAAGGCTTATTATCGCGCGGTACCGACAGTCGGCTTAAAGCCTAATCGCCCGTTACGATCGCGTGCTTCTAATTTCACGCCCGCGCTATGTTCACCCAACGTATCCGGGTAATCGAATCTTCGCAGGCCCGCGTAATCGGCGTTTAAAGACCGAAGACCTCTTTCCTTCTCGCGCAGCTCGATACCATCGACCTGAATTCCTTGACTCTCGTGTTGTTTTTTTTTTTTATCGTCGCTTGTGATTCGGCATCGCCGAAGTATGTGAAGAATATAAGATAGACATTGCAATAAAAATGTATATATCACTTCTTGAATATTTTACAACGAACACATTATTCCGCATATTATTTGAATTTTAAAATTTCTTATCTGCATTTTTTATCAGGACTGTTATGTTTACACGTATACACTTTTGGCAGAACTATAAAAAACCGCGTATTAAAAAGCAGGGTAAATGATTCTATTTCTCTCGTGCTTTTGTTTTCGTATTCGTAATAATTGTATGTTCTGATGTCTTTCAAAAGTAGGTTTTGATTTCTCTTGTCGTATCAGTGGGATCGTATTCATATCCTATATATATTGTCGAATTATGGAATTTTTACTCGAACCTTTTAGTTCGCGAATCTGCTGTTTATATCCACTTCGCGTTATTCTTGGCGGTATTCTATGTATCGATTCGGGAAACAAGACTCACTCGTTGCAACAAACGCGACACAGCGCGGCGTCAGATTTCGCAGACTTACCGCTATTCCGTGAGCTATGCTGAGCGGCAAATTAGGTGCGGGCTCACGGTCTCGCGAGTTACCTCGACGAGATGTATGCCGCGACGTCTCTCATCCTTCTTGGAGTGTGTTCTCCTTGGGAATTACCGTCGGAGACGGATGCAACTCTTGGTCGCGAGTTTTACGACAGTTGCGCAGTAATAACGGTATTATTCAACTCACCTTCGCGACCGCGGTGATATCATGACCCACGTTAGTCTTGTAGAAAATCACGACAATGAGAAGTCGGGAGGGAAGGAAGCACGAAAATGTGCGCAATTTATTAGTAGTGTTCCGGTCCAACGGTGAGTTTTTGTGCAATCAAATACGTACGTGTGTGTAACTTTGTTCTTATTTTAAATGATCGCGATGTACGATATATATCGTCGCAAATTTTTGATAAATAATCTAATAACTACTCGATTTGTGAAACAAAAAGATCTTTCCACAAACATTTAATACACATCGCTGTTTGATTATAAAATATATCGTCGTACTACTTTTTTAGATTTCACGTAGCATGATTTTATATTATTGTAATAAAACTTATCAAATTGTCGGATTTGATCCTTGAACGCGCAGCTTCGAGAACGCGCGCGTAAGTAGCGCTTTGCACTCAAGGGCAACGGTCTTGATAGTGCCGCAAAAAGAGCGGGAGCCGGTTTACGGGGCGATAACAGGAAGCGAGATGACCTGTTGTCGCGTCGATCGAACGAGTTCTGCGACAGTGGACCCGCATGTCAAACAGCGTATCGTTCCTTGTATCCCGCAGAACGGGATGTTCTTCGAGTGGACGCCACTTTTATTCTCCAAAGTGTCCTATCATCTTACACGACGGAAAGTTTCCGCGCACCGCGCGACGAGTTTTAATGCGATTCAGCAACTCGACTTGCGCAGGCCAGGCACGATTCACCCTAAAAGACGCACTTGCGCGCGCTAAGATCCACTTTTTCTTATATCGCGATGCCGGGGTATCCGGGACGCGTGATCGTCGGGGGCGTGGTCGCGACACGATTACCGCGAGTGTGAACATCGCGCGTATTCTTATCGCCGCCAGAAGAGCTTGATGAATTTCCTCTCCGCTTATATAGCGTTCGCCCCCACAGTTTTATCACGAACGTTAAAACTTCCTTCGCGCGGTCTGTAATTTTACTTCGTTCATCTTTTTTCTTTCCTCGTGAGATAGGTGGGAATCAATCCGCATGCGATTGCAATTTCACGACCAAGGTGCTTTTTTATATAAAATAGCGTCTGAGAGAAAACAGAGTTGTTCTTACTTGAAAAAAGTACACGTTTTTCGTTGTTATACCCAGTAATTACAGGCTTTTGTAAAGTCTTAAACATAATACTTGCAACCTGCTGACAATATTACGTACGTAAAACACCGGTTGGGGATATTTACTCGCGATTTGTCATTACTGCCAGATCATGAGTTCTGCGTTTTATGAAACGAGGGTCAGAAAGAAATGCAATGATTCACATCGCAAGTCGCAATGTGGGCATGGCATCTTGAAGAAACCGCGCTCCCACGAGGCCGCGATATGCTGATTGCGTTAAGGACGTCACGCGAAGCTCGCACTTGCAACCGACTCCTTTTGTTGCGTCGAAATTGCATAGCACGCACACGAAATCCGGCGTGGCCGTTGTGCGTGCGTCGGAATTCCCATGTGCACAGTCGCTTGCGGTCTTGGTTATAACATCCGGCGCACACGCGAGAGCGATGATTGGCCGGACGCGGGGCGCGCAGTGACATTAACACGCCGTGGCCGCGTCCTGATTGCAGCTCCGGCGATCAAATCACACAGGCCATTGCAGTTCAAAGCGGCGCGGGATTATAGAACGAATCAAGGTAGAAGTGCGTCGTCGTCGTCGCGAATTCGAAACTCCATCGCGAAACTTCTCGGATCCGATACGAGCCAAGTGTATAGCCGGTAGAATTGTTCTTGGTTACATGTCGCTTTGCGACTCTGCAGCGGGATTAAGCTAAGATTTTACATGAACGTGAAACTTGGATAATGAGCAGGAATAACGATTATGACAATTAACAAAAAAGCTACTTAAACTACTTTAAAGAAAAAAAGAAATTAGCGCGACATTCCAAACCAAATCTGAAACTTCTACGCGTGAATTTTATTTCTGAATTATTATTTCTGAGTGTTTGTACAAACATTAGACTTGTTGGAGATTTTAATTTAATTTGAAAAGTTCTCACTCTTCTCCAAGTAAATCTCTCGGTTGACTCGGACAGATGTCGTCGTGCAAAAAATTTTTTCGCTCTTTTGCCATTAACCGCAAGATATTCATCTATGTGAGATGGTTGCTTTCGCAATATGCGGCAAACATATGGCCGACATTGTCCGCTCCGGGAACAAGTTTTCGTGACTCACGCGGCGCGACCGCCGCACTTATGACGCCGACAGCACGCTGAGAATTCTCTTTTAGGTAGGCCGGTCGTGGCCACGCTTTTGTTCGACCACCGAGCTCGATAGCCTCGACCAATTATGAAAAGTCTTGGTCCATATTGCCCTATTATGCCCAGTTTCTCGACCCTCGCGGAACCACCTGGCTCCCGCCGAGCGAGGATAATTTCGCGAGTTACGCTACTTACCAGGTCTCCTTCTCCGGCATTTTTTTCTTGTCTTCCCTGAAGTAAATGTCGTTGCACGTTGTGTATGCGAAGTAGTCTTCATTAAGAGTCTTAGTCTTTTGTGTATACAGTTGATGTTTTTTGCGCGGATTTACTCGGAATAATCAGTGACATTCTATCTTATTATTTTGTTAAAAGAATGTCTTGATAGTGGCAATGCCATTGTTATAAGAAAATCATTGTACACTTGTATAATACGGTTATACATAAAATATTTCATCGTCTTGCGAACTTTACAATTGTATTATTTTTTATGGAAGTTACGTATATAATTAAAACATCGGTGCGCGGAATTTTTGTAGCGATTTTACTTTGTGTTTTATTACATGTTTTATTTCACGTGTATTATGTAAGCTTTCATTTTGCCAAAAGCAATATCATCTGTTACTAACTGTAATTCTTCTATTTTTGTTCCAGGTAAGTGGCCCTTTATCTTGGTTGGCTTGCACGTCAGGAAAAAGGTCCGTCGAGGAGTTCCGTAAAGTGCCCTCCGAGCGACCATAAGTCCGCAGGTAACCTAATCGATATTGATGGAAATTACGCGCGGCCGATGAATTTTATCGCTCGCGTTGCGCGCTATTGTTGTACGTGCCATTTTACTCGAATCCGATTACGTTGTTCATGGTATGCGGCTCGTGCGATTAATATTCGAATTTTTGTCGAAAAATTCCGACGAGACTTTCCGCGTGTTTCGCGCACATGTTTCGCAAATGTTGATGAAATTACATCGGCGTGTATTAACGATGTTTCTCACCGTAACCGGTGAGGTGTTAATGAACTTGTGGATATAAATTATAGATATTGTTTTTCTCGAGTTTCTCCTCTCTCTCTCTCTCTCTCTCTTTCTTGAAATTGTAATACATCAGGATAAGTAGCAGTTAGCAATACATCTTTTCTTTACGGTTTTCTCTTTCTCTCTCTCTCTCTCTCTCTCTCTCTCTCTCTCGATGGTATCAATTTATTTTTAAAGTTCAAACGTGAAATAAGACTTAGCATTAGTCGCATTTACGACCACAGCACAAAATATCTATTTCTCTTTAATCGAAGTGATTTATTTAAATGTATTACAGAGAGAGAGAACAACACAATACGTAATATCTTTCGCGAGAAATTGATGCAGCATTTTGTGAGTAACATGTATAATAAGATACTTGGAGTGTACAACAATTCTTTGACAATCTCATTCGAGCGATTTTCGTTATACACGTGGTTTCTGTAAGACCGTAACACGCGAATTTTTTTTGTCTTTTTTATTAATATATACGCTGCTGGCACAATCTTGTGAAACATATGAACGCCATTCGAGAAAGAGGAACGACACACACACACACATACACGTATACACACATACAGAGCCCGCACACTCAGGTTAACCAATTTCATCCGCGAAGATCTAATTTCCCGCCGTCAAGACGCGTTACGTCGAGGACATCCGCCGCGTTCCTCTTTATAATACGGCTCGTTTCCTCGTTGTAAACGCGCCAGCCGGAATTGCGTCCCCGTTGTAAATCTCGGTGCATTCTTCCTTGGAACGTCTCTCCTTCTCGCAGAAAACTCCCCTCGGTCTTGCTCCTCGCGCCACCTTTCGCGCAATTAAATAGTACGCTCCCAAAACTCACTCCATTGGAGAGAAATTGGATTTTCCGACGAAACTTTCGTCGAAATATGAAGCGAAACGTAAAACGGAATTCTAGAAGTTTATAGCGATGTATAAAAGAGAAAAAAAATTACGTTTAAAAAAATTACAATTGTAAAGTAGAAGATGTAGAAATACGTTATTATAATATTTTTACAAATTTTATAATACAGAGAGAGAAAGAGAGAGAGAGAAACATTATATTCACATACATTTTTATCTTAAGACATTCGCATTAATTATATATTGTGGAATGAAATTGTCGTTACTCTTACGTCAGACAGAGATAATACATATGTATTTTCATAAATATTAATCGAGGATAATCAATAAGAACATGTGTGACCTTCTAAACATACAGATTATATTTGTCGTAAGATGAATGCAAATTGGCATCATTAGGCGATGATAAGACCATACCCGCAAGTTTCAAACCGGCGAGGCGCGCGGGATTTCTGCCGGGATGTATTCCGCCATTTACGCGCATCTCGTACAGCATCAGGATATAATCGTTACGCGGTGCAAACGTGCGACCGCATTATTAGCATGTACGAGAAGGAGTTGTAAGGAGGATGTATTTAAGTACTCTAGTTACGGCTTTTCCCACAAGGAGAGAGACGAAGCCTCGTCGAAGGAATGTGATTTCTTATAAACGCGAAATTTTGCGCGAATCGGTTCAGTAATGTTAGATACTAGGTTTTTTGAATATAATTTTTAATGTGTTGCACGAGAGAAAATAGTTTTCAATTATTCTCGCATACTTGTTAAAAAATGTATCGATACCAGAGAAACTGTGTCTACCTATATATAATCGTCCGAGTGCTGTGCGATCGAACGAATTCCATAGGAATTAAACGTGTGGCTATAGTTAAGCGACATCGACAAAACCGGCTCTGCTGCAACACGTAGTCGACGGGAAACGTGACGATCGAGCGAGTTTTTGCGCGCGGAAACATTCAATCGGTGATTCTTTCTACTCGAGGACACGGTGCGATAAGAAACACCCTGTAATTACAGAGAGAAAGAGAGAGAGAGACAGACAGAGAGAGAGAGAGAGAGAGAGAGAGAGAGAAAGAGAGAGAGAGGATGCTGCATATTTTTAGCGCGCATTCAACATCTAAATGTGGTTGTTTCACGCGTGTTTCATATTCATACCGACATTTGCGAATAAAACTCTCAGAAACTAGAAAAGCGCGTTCGCGCAGCCGCACACGTGGCGTTTAAATGGAAGAAGCCGGAACGCGAACCAGAGAATACGAAAGTTTTACTGACGAAGGACCAGAATGATTAATTAAGTGAAACGTGTGCGACGTAAATGTCCGACGTTAATTTCACGCGATCCCTTTGAGCGCAATATTTGAGTGGAATTTCGTGTGACACTTACCTGCAATGTTGCAGTTGCAATGGCAGTTCCAATTACGCGCATTCGACTTTCTGCGGCACCTTGGTTTTGCTCCGCGCGCACGCCATTAATATTACGCTCGCGCATTTTCTGTCTCTACGCGCGCGCTACGAACTCTATGAATTAGGTCGCGATTTCACCGCGTCCCTTTGATCAACGTCAAAACGCTCGCGCAAAAGTGCACGCTGAAACACCGTTGATACTCACCTCGCGCCACATTATACGATGCTTCGCTTTGACGAAAGACTTAATTGAAAGCCTCATCTTTTGTTCGCGCGAAATAAAAATACGTATTGAGATATATAGCTACATACAATTCGCTACTTTGTTAAATGTTAAAAAATATATATACGCTTTTAAACATTCTATAAAATTATTACTAATATAAACGGAACTACTGATATAAACAGAATTGTTTGAAGTTTTCGTGTCACAAGCATTTTTATGTTTTTGAAAATAGACGTGCAATTTAAATTCTATAAAATTCTATAAAAATTATATACACAATGCATATATAATCACGTAAAATTATAATAAATATCGTAAAAAAATCGGAAGTATGTTTCAGGATTTTGTGATGAAAAATATACAAAGAACATACACGTAATATGATACACATTCGGAAACGGCGACTTTTCACGATGCGTCTTACATCGTTGCGGTGTAATCGTTCTCTTAGCGAACTTTTTAATTACGTCGTTCGCGCATTACATCCTTCCGGAATTCACCGAAATAACTCCGGAGCGAGTGTCTACGGCGTCGACGAGGGTAAATTTCCGTTCCTCGGGCTCGTGCGCTCGAGTCCGACACGTAACACGCTCGCTCGCGCGAAATGGCTGCTCCAATTACGCGAATTCCGCGTTATATTTTACGCCGTTGCGACGACGTTCGGGCGTTAACGCGCCGTTAATACGTAGGTAGACGTTAGGTAAAAGCCCGTGCGCGCGCGTGTGCATGTTTTGTGTGTGTGTTATTTGTGTATGTGCGCACGCTTCTCTCCGAGAAAGCGGCCTCCGTTGCATCGTCACGGTCGAGGTGGAGGCCATCGTTCCTGGACGAACGAAGAAAACTGCGCTCTTCTCCTCTAATTGTTTTAATGACTCGCCTCTCTTGGCGCACACCGTCATTCTCCCCACTAGTCTCCTTTTTCCCTCGGTTTTTCTCTCCCAATCCACGTATTCTCCTCACTATTCTCCTTTCTTCTCGGAGTCCGTGATACTCTTGTCCATACACAGCAAGCGTAGAAACTGGTAGAGAGAAATCTGTGATTGTGCAACGTGCTTGTTGCAAAAGTATTATTATCCACATATTTCATATTTTCTCGCTGTTGACTTATTTTATTCTTTGATTTACTTCGAAGTTTAAACGCGAGAGTGGTTTAATTTATTTTTTTTCTCGTTTCTTAATTAAATTACTGCGTTTCTACGTTCCCGTCTCGCAAGTCTTTCGAGGTTTTCTGCGCGAAGTAGCTTGATCGATCGATCGACATGTCTATTCGCAAGGTGCTCCCTCGAGACACGACGCTTTCCACGACGTTAATTAAAATTGCATTCTACGATGCGCCGCCCGAGGCGTAAAGTGCACACCGTGCCGGGCCCACTGATGGCACTTGACATCGAGTTCGTCACGCGTGGGAAGTAAATTAACCGAGCAGAGCGGTTTAATCGCTCTCTCATGACGACCTCTTTTGCTGTTTAAGATTTAAGAAAGTCATAGAAAAAAAAAAAAAAAAAAGATGTAGAGACATATAAGATGTAGATGCAAATTTACGGTACGGGAAAGAAAAATTTAACTCGGGGGGTGTGTTATTTAAATTATCGCACAAGTTTATTTGAGAAACTCATAAAAATAATTTTACAATAATTACATCCTTGTATTTTTTTTGCACATCAAAATATAGTTTTCTGTACGTATGATTTATACAAGCCAGACGAGAATTCTCAGTTGCATGGAGAATCGCGGGCGGCGCGGGAGATTAAACATACAGAGCTTTATAACCCGTAAAATTTTTACTTTACCTTTTCTTCCTCGTTTTCCTTTCACATCTGAGTTTAATACCCGCACAAAGCCAATGGAAGCGCGATCGTGGATTCAATATCGTCGATCTTCGGGAATATATATGTCTACATATATATTCCCGCGCCTTTTACGAAAACCGTCAAGGTAAACTCGGAGCGCGGCGGCTTCGATGACGTTCCGCGCGATAATCCTGGCGCGTATATCCGCAAAACTGACGCGACGAATGAGAGATTCTCCGAGCGGATAAATCGAGAGCGGTTGTCGGTTTCCCGCGTTTCCTGCTTGGCCCCGGCGTTCCGTACTCCGCTCTTTCTCTTTCTGACGCACAAAAAAGCGGAGCTATCGACGCGAGGTTACCTACGGGATCGCCTATTATACCCGGCATAATCCCCGAAGGGCCTATCCGGGATTTCTCTCTGTCTCTCTGTATAGTTGCTTCTCTTTCTCTTTCTTTCTCTTTCTCGTCCTCCTTCTCCCGATCCCCTTCTATCGGTCGAGGAACACACAACACACGCACACATTCCCACTGCCGTACGCGTCTCTGAAAGTCCGACCGAAATCTTTTTCTCCACGGCGCGTTCCCGCTTTCGGTGTCGGGGCGACACCCGACGACGGAGGAAGGTGAGGATTACAGCCACGGTCCGCGGTGTCAAGCTAAGCCCCCGTTCACGATACGGGATTATATGTACGAGTGAAATATCGCGTCTAGGTATCCATTTCAAACCTCGTCGTCTTCGTCTTCGTCGTCGTCGTCGCCGTCGCCGTCTCGTGTTTCCGCATCCCGCGTTTCCTCGCGTTGGATTTATTGATCGCGTTGATAGTTTTCGTGATGTATATTTGGGATATATGTAATCGCGTCAGAGAGAATACCGTGAAACGGTTGAATATGTCAATCGTAATCCCCGGAATACCGAGATATTTTCACAATAATCCTCGAAATGGCAAGTAATAATGTATCAACACTTTGTTACAGCTCGAAATAATTAACTGTATTATCCCTGAAGAAGAACATATATGTACGAATATCTCGGATATGAATCCTGGAATATCCCTGGATTTTCTACAGATGGATACTTTTGTATAAAAAAAAAACAAAAACAAAAAAAAAGAGAGAAAAAACTGAACGTTTCTCCCCCAATAAATGATCTCTCCCCGATGATCTTTGTTCGGATCGTGTTTATATTTCCGTGACATATTTAGACACATCTACTATAACGCGAGGGAAGGATTTATTTGTGTGCAAAAACTTAATTCCCTTTATGAAAATATATACGCGCAACAATACTTGTTCAATCAGGAGTATAATATCGATCCTCTCCGAAAACAGAAATTATGCATCCGTCGACTCATCATACTTCTCAGGTATATCGAAGTCGTCGGGGATCAAAGGCTGTCAGTTCTGCTTTCCCGTGCGCATTTCGCTGCTCCGTGTGTGCGAGTCGCGTGTGCTCAATATCAACGTGCATTGTGCTGATGCATTCGGGGTTTCCCCTCCCTCTCTTTATTTTTCTCTCGCATCGTGTGTACACAGGGTGGTCTTTTTTTTTTTTTTTTTTTTTTTTTTTTTTTTTTTTTTTTTTTTTACTGAATGCGAGCCGACTTTTTGCCAACGGAAATCGAAGTTATCGCGAAATAAAGTTTACAACTGATAAAATTGACGTCATGCATTTCAAGAGAAGTTGAAGTAATGTTTTTTTTTTTCAAAATTATTAAACTCTAAATATTCACAAATTATTTAAAAAAAAACAATTAAAACTATTTCGCAAAATCCATTCGCTATAATAAATAAAACAACCTGGTTGCGTAAGCGTGAAATTCGGAGACACCTTGTACACGTGAGAACCGAGCCGAGGATATGTGTTTACAGTAGACGCGGCGTCTTCGGGACAGCGTAGGGTATTGTGCCGGTGACTGCTGGCTTATACTTATGTAATGCGAGCCCTCCGCCGACACCAATGGCCTCCGCCGCTATTCTACGACTCGCTTCAATCCCAGCTGCCGTTGAATAACGCGCTTCGGCATCATCGCGAACGAGAAACCTCGGACGTACATACACATTGCGCGCGTCCGTGGATTCTCAGCTGACGTAATCCAGTTGCCGAAGACGAGCGCGAAGTGACGCGACGCGATCTGTTTTTAGCGGCGCGTCTGGTCTATGTAAACCCTCTTCTGGATCTACGACATCTGGCACAATGTGATCTCCCTCCGGTCACATTGTAATAACACGTACGAAATCGAGAGGCAAGCAGAGCTCGGCGAACGGATATAAATGACTGACGGTCGAGATAAAGCTTCCCCGAAGTCAATATCCGCGCTCGTTGGAGCGTCTCACGAATGCTTCTTGATCGCAGATACGCGATTGAGGCAAGAAAAATACAGTTGTGTCAATTGCGGTAAATAATGATTATAATCGCGAACGATATTAAAACTGTATGTAATTGTTATTCAACCAAACAATTTACATATTAATATAACAAAGTATACAAAAAATAAATGTCATACAAATCTAATACATTGATATATCTTTTAATATTTTACGTGTAACACGTTTATGTTGATTATATGATAATTAATTAAGAAAATTATATTTCAAATATATACTACACGCTAATGTTTGAGCGCGAGAACGACAAATCGTCTTGCCTCCCTTACAATCCCTGCAGGAGTCGTTGTAATGCCTGTAAAATTCTAGAATTATACGGTCCTTAAGTGCTTTCGCGAGCGCAAACGAGTTTACGTTAATACTCGGCGAGAAAGTTTCCGTCGCGGCATGTAAAAACTTGGTGCATCTTCTGCACGTTCTTGAGACTTGCAAACAAATTCGATTCTATATACGTACACGCTCGGGCGGTACAAGCCGCGGCGACGACGACTAATGCGATTCGAAATTAAAATTGTTAACGAATTTTTATATACTTTCCTTTTCTCTCTCTCTCTCTTTTTTCTTTCTTTCTCTGTCTCTTTCTCTTTCTCATTGTGATTTTAAAAAACTCAACTTTTTTTCACGACTAGTCCGGTTGCTAATGGAGACGCTGTTTCTTCCTCTCGAGCCAGCCCTTTCTTTCTTTTCCGACTCTTTCTCTCCTCTATCTCGCATGTTTTTCGTTTGTTTGTAGGTGACCCATAAAGTCGCGAGCTGAACTCACCAACTTTTGCAGATATTGGCTCGTATCGTCTACATTTAGCGTTGCATTTAATGCAACGAATGTGTGATATATGTCGCGAGAGAATTTTATACCGCAACGATCGCGTTTAACATTAACGCCGCATAAAACGCGGATGGCCGTGTTTAACGCTGAATGTATAGTGAGAATGCGGATCGTTTGATGAAATTGTCGGGAATAGAGAACGCGTTGCAGTTTGATGGAGAGCAAAATAACACGAAGACAAAAAAATTCGCATTCAATGGTAGAAATAAAAAAACAATTTTTTTCTAAATAAAACTTTATTTTAGTAAAACTTCGTTGAACTGTTTCTCTTAAAAGATTACGACTGCTTTCGTTAATTACGACTTCTTTCGTTATATACACCGTTTGGCGACCGCCTCGAAACCGCATTTTGGAACGAGACAACAGTGGGCGGAAGTCGCATATCGCGTGGGTGTCTAATGTGAGAACGTTCGCATCTTATTTCGAACCGGGAATTGTCGGCAAGGTGTAGCTGTTAATTAGTTCCTTCAATTTGAAAAAACGTATCTAATTAGCGAGAAGCGCATTCTTTTGATGCACAATTAAGAAAAAAATTCAGGTCGATTCTTTCACGATATGCCCACGTCTTTTCTTTGAGAGTCTTATTTTTAATTTTCTATCTACTCTTAAAAAAAAAACAATTATCTCTCTTTTTTATTTGTCGGGGAGGTTAAAATATCAGTTTCAAAATCACGAAAGATAGAAATACTTGATCGACGTACTATATTGTCATGTGATTGTTCCGTTGTTTAATTGGCATATTATTAATCATTACGCGAACGAAGAATGAGAATAATCAGCCTAATCAATGCTCCGTGATTTGATATAATTATCTCTCAATCGCTTTCTTCTTGAATTGTGAATCGAAATTTCAACATTTATATCATACAAAATTATGCGGAAGAAGCATTTTGCGGCGGCAAGAATTACTTCGCGCAGAAGATCTCCATTGTCGGAACCAATTCTTGAATGTCGGACCAATTTCTCATAGTCAGCAATCAATTAGCCACTAAATTAAACCTTTCAAACAAACAGAAAGAGAAAGAAAGAGAAAAAAATGAGACGAAGAGGAATAACGGGGGTAGAGGAGAGGAGGCTTTGCAAGGTTTCTCTTCCGATCTCTAATTATTGTGCATAACAGGAAGATGAGCACGCACGATGAGGCCGTCATTAATTGGGCGGTGTAGACTCATTAACAACGAGCTAATTCGAAATAACAATTTGCCTATTGTACGAGCGCGGCCGCGCGACGGTTCCGGCTTGCGTTGCATTATGCAGTTCTGCGTTTCTTCTCATTTTCTTGTCGGCAGTTTCGCCGTGGCTCTCTAAGCGTTCACGTTCGCGTCGCGCGACCGGTAATTCGGTTTTTATCGCGAGTCTACCATCGGAAAAAGTTTTCGTCGCCGGCGAACCGTGTTCATGAATTTTATTAAGATTATTGCTGATAAGAGAGACCGTATCTTCGTCTCAACTGCGCGAACACGTTAGAGATGCAACGTTCGGACATAGTCGCGTAGGCGAAATTTAGTTTACTGTCCCGGGGTATATTAGGCTACATTAGAATAAGTGCCACGAGTAAGGTAGATATAAAAGAAATGAAATGATAATGAACTCAAGAAAACAATGAAAACTAAATTCTACGAGAGATGAAAGAGAAGAAGGAAATAAAAGAAGAAATTCAATTCTATTTTATATTTGATCTGCTCATTAAATACTCTCTCTCTCTCTTTTTCTTTCTCTGAAACGTTATTGTGCAAGTTTTCCGTTGAATTAAATTTATCTCATCGTTAAAGTATATACATCTGTCATATGTTTGAAAACAATTTTTCAACATAATGTACAAAACGTCGCAACACGTCTTCAACGCAATCTCCTCAAATTAAATCGCACTTAGATGATTTATATCACGTCGAAAGCGAAATAACGATGTTCAGTTTCACACGTATAAGTGACCGACGCAGAGCGCGCGGCGCTACGTCTCTCCCGCACTTTTTCAATCGAATTCATTCGCGGCCACACACTTTTTCCGCACCAGCCGCATTGCCTTCGGCGACTTCTCAGAACGAAAGCCGCATTCCGTGCAGGATCTAGTTCTCCGGAGCGGCTGTGCACATTTTCTTTGCAATTATTCCTCGCGGTCCGTTCGTTCTATTTTATCGATTCTGCGGGAACGGGTTTTTCCACGACAGAAATAGAGCGAGCGAGAGAGAGAGAGAGATCGGGAAGAGCTCGTTTTCGCATCGACCTCTCATCAGTCCGTCGCGATAATTAATAATTCGTGTCCTGTGTTCACGAACAACTCGGAGCGTTGTCCCGCGAAAACGATGCTCCGGGCGAAGATAACGGCCGAGATAAGCAGAGTATCATTTATTAACTCCAGAAACACAGAGAGAAAGAGAGAGAGAGAATATGCACAGTATGCGTCTAAAAATACACATATGCTTATTCATACGCTAATAAGTTTTTTATTAGCGAGATTTTTTTATCTCAACAAGAATATCGAAACATTCACCGTTATAGGAACGTCTTTTAGTAGTAATTTTAATTAATTCAGTTTTTCAAATAATTTCACTTCTTCAAGTGAATGTCGAGAAAGAAGGACAGACTGAGAGACAGATTCATCAAAATTTAGAAGACGACGCGAGGCGGGTGAACAAAAAATTTAAATTTCCATACAAAAAATTGCGCGCAAAACTTTTAAGAATGTAAAATATTGTATCACACATACATATGCAAAGAATCTATTGTATATCACATGTATATGTGAGATAAAATATGCGATACTGTTGGCTTGTTCGAGCCTTTCAGTGAGTTTACAGAAAGCTTGAGAAAGTGCTTGAAAATTTCAAACACATCGGAATCCTCTCACCCATACATTTAATGCAGATACCGAGATTTGAAGAAAATATCGGACACGAATATCGATACCTCCCGCTTGCGCGACACTTGCATTCCTCCCGCGATACATATGCTTGCATAAAGAAAGGGAGTACGCGCGCGCGCGCGCGCGTACGCGATTCCGCGCGCATTCCCGCAGATTTATAACCCGTGCGGAGCGAGCGAGCAGAAGGTGTCGTCTGGGAATGAGTAATGATACATTCGCCCGCATGCGAGGCGTTTCGAGATCGCCGGATACGCCGCCGCGATCCCGAAACCGCAGAGCCGGGGCGTGCGGTAGTTCTTGAACGGGAACACACAACGTTGCTTGCCGCGCGTATCTTCCATCGAGTCGAGTCCTTCTGCCTCGAGTCCTCCTTGAGTTCTTAGCGCTGATGCAGATGCGGGTCGTCGTACACTTTGTCGTCCTCGTCGTCTCGTTGTTTCGCTGGATTATCTACGACTCGTCGCGGGCATCCGGTTGCTTAACACGATATACGGCCAATTGTCTCGTCCTGATAACAGCTCTCTCTCTCTTTACAAGCTTATCAAGAGCAAATTGATAGTGCAATGCTTCTCTGAGAGAAAGAAATAAAAAAATAGAAAATGTTTTGCCTTCCAAAAAACTCATATAGTAAGATGAAGATATTTTGATGATAGACCTTAGTGGAATTCTGTACGTATCGCTAAGTAGTAAAATGAAGATATTTTGATGATAGACCTTAGTGGAATTCTGTACATATCGCTTTTTATCTCAAGTATAAAAACTTTGATATCCTCTTTATCGAAAAATTCCCGATAGCTGTTTTAAGCTTGTTTTTCGTTCGTTTACTTTGAAGGATATCATCGAGTTGAATATTATTTTCTGCTCTTTAGGACATTAATAGAATTTACGACAACTTCGGAAGTGTCGGCAGATAGATTCTCCGCGAGTCTTTTCATGTAGCCGGCACAGTCGACTTGAAAGTTGATGCGCCGGTCACGATCGGAACGAGATTCGTGCAAGCGGAGAACTACTCTGAAAGAGAAACGGGTGCCGATGAAAGGGTGGCGAAGGCCGTGAGCTAGTAGAGGCAAAACTGCGCGAACAACGCTACGCGAGAGCGGCGTTAGCGAGGCGAGGAAGGAAGCGCTTTATTTCACTAACAAAAACTTCAAGTGCCCGGGGAATGAAACTTTTTCTCGGGGCTGCTTTGTACCGTCCCGTCGGACGTGAAGACGTTTCAGCAGCAGCGCGAATTCCTTTGCAGTAAATTCGCAGCTTGACAAAGAATATTTGTTACAAATGTCGAAACGGAGAACATTGCTTTAATTGACAATGGCGGCGAATAAAACACTTCTCTTCTGAAAAGAACAGTTGACGTGATTTTTGTGAAAAAGTGTAAAAAACTTCTGATGAAGATTCATGTAACAGAAAGGAAAAGAGAGATCTGTAAATATAATAAACGATAATATACGAAAAACCGATACATCTAATTGATTATTAACGCAGTGTTGCTTTGACAATAGCAATAATTAAAAACAAACAACGTAGACGAAGAATAATATTAATTCCGTTTGAAGAAGCATTACCGTCTGCAATCCCATATATTTACTCACGTCTGACTAAAAAACTGCCGGCTACAGCAGCTACAATATCGTTAGCAGTCTCCCGAGAGTCGCGACAACAATGTGCTCAATTTTTCGGGCGCTGTTCAAGGGTGCGATTCGATTCCGGACAAACTCGACGCTCGGGGCCCGTGGCGCGGGCGAGACGCGCCCTTCGTGCAAAGACTCCCGGACGACGACGCCTAAGGGCGACCTCGCCAGATGTCTGGATGTACGCTCCGGCGAATTTTCCGGCGAAACGCCGTAGAAACGAAGCTGCACCGAGGTAAATACGCGTACACACAGGCGCACATCTCGAACGTGCGGCGGACAAAAGCGAGACAATTTCGAGCGACTGCGAGCGTGAAAAGGTTCGGGTAAATACCGAGGATTGTTCCCTCGTCAAACCGCATGAATAAATAATAATACGCCCGCGCGAGCAGAGGGACGACGCCCTCCGCCGGTGTCTCTATACAGTCTCTCTCTCTCTCTCGCTCTCTCTTTCTCTTCCCGCCGGCGGAAGGGAAAATATAAATATTTCTATTAAATCCTCCTTAAAACGATCCACAGCTCCATTCAGTCGGTGCTTGAATAGTCCTCGGAAAGCGTACCTGTTCTTCTCGCTCAATCCGTTAACGCGCGACAATGCTGGTGTGTACCATGATGTTCCACGAGGTCTCCCTTTCTCCTTTCACGAATGTAGAATTCGATATTTGAAGTCGATTTTTTCTCGACAACAATCGACAACTAGCAGTCGATCGGTATTAGTTAAATCGTTTCCAATTTTCTCTTTTCGACGAAAAGTTTTACACGCGGTTGCATGCTAAAAAGATGGTGGTTTTTCTTTAATTTTGCACTACTTTTTTACTTTAACGCGATTTTTACCACATGATTCTTACAACAGATTTTTTTTTTCTAAGAATTTCTGTTAAAACACCGGCGCAATAAATGTTTCCTTTTTAAAATCACGTTAAAATTAGCATATAATGCGCGCAGCGCGGCGCATAATAAACGTATCAGACGAGTAATTAAAAGAATTTCGAACAATGTCGGCAAAATTCGCATGCGCAGGGTCGGCTTTAACTCATGCAAATTTAAGTCGCGTTTAAATTTTAAATCAAGTCATTAATAAATTATCCGCGCCGCGTGCGTCGGTCTTCGCGTAATTGTGTGGACAAATTGCAGCATGGAAAAAAAGATCTTAACAGCGCTTCCAAGTCTGTTACATTTGAAGGAGAGATTAATTTAAATATACACCTACAATGGAAAGTGTTAGACGAGCGCAGGAAACGTGTTTCTCTTGACACGTTTCAAGTGTTTTAAATAAAAATAAAAAATTGCACTTTTCAACGATCAATATGAACAAAGAAGAAACTTGTAATTTTTTCATTCTTTAATTATTTTGCAAAATATCTACTCTTTGTACGCGATTGATTCGATTATCGAAGCGTCTCTCACTGCTAATGAATTAATCGTCGATTTATCAGATATCGTAATATCACACAGACGCGGCGCATAAATCGGTAGCAATCGGGATCGTCAAGGCGACTAAATGGTTCACGTTGTTGAAAGGGTTGAGTCCCGGGCCTGTCGGAAGGAGAGAAAGGAGAGCCAGCCGAGACGTGCCGGGCACAATAAACGCCTCGTCGAGCAGGTTCACCTATTACGCCAAGATAGGTAACTCTCGTTTAATGCACTTCCGTCGAGCGTGAAGTTCTCTGACCGGTTGTTTGTATGCACGATGCAGTCGATCCTCTGATCCTCTGATCCTGCCCTCTTCACCGCGCCTTCTTTGATGGAAGACCTCCGTCTTGTCGTCTCTTCTCGGTTTGCACCGCTGACTTCCTCGCTCGAACGTTTTCAAGCAGCTCCTTTGAGCAGCATATAAGCCGCTTGCCGATTGCTTGGTTGATAAGTCCGCGTTGAGTCCGTGCAATCTCGACTGAAATTTTCGCGATATCTGTTAATATATTTATGGCAATTAGCAATTAATGTATTAGAAAGCACAAATTCTGGCTTATGAACATTTAGAAAACTATAAAATATTTAAATATCAAATAGAGAAATGTCAGAGAAGATTGTGTGATTCAAGTTCAAAAGAATTATTTTGTTTAATATACATATTGAAACCTGCGAATTTGTCAAGCTACAAAGTAGATAGTCTGATATGAACACCTTGCGTATCTCGTTTCTAGACGTGAGAGTTCGAAAAAGTTAACGATATTACGCATATCGAGTGTCAAGTAGCCGAGATAAGATTGCGAGCTGAGAGAATAGTGCTGATAAGTGCACTATAACAACGGAGAAAGGAAGAAGCCTTGCTACCGTTCGGAGCCGCTTTAACATTCTTTCGCCAGCGGTGATGGCATTTCCTTTCTCTTGTGCTTGGTCGATCTTATCATCTAACCGGGCATCCAAGTTCTTTGACAGAGAATTTCTTTGTCCTTAGTTCTCCTCTCTCTCTCTCTCTTTCTCTCTCTCTCTCTCTCTTTCTCTATATCTCTATGTTCTTCAAGCAATATCCCATTTTCCTTCTTCTTCTCGCAGTTTTCGTTCGCGCGGGCCCGAGAATCGTCGTTTTCTTTGAGAACTCCGTTACTCTCCGCTATACTGTAAGAGGGTTTATATTTCAAGGACTCTCCTTACGCGCTAAGGAATCGCTTTTTAACAGATTGTCGACCGGGCCGGATCATATTCCGATGCAGCAAACACGCTTCCGACGCGCTGCTCATCCCGCCGCGATTCGTAACACGCTATCGAATTCTTCTTTGTTACATCGTAAAACGCATCATTAAAGGGCGTTTCCTATCCGTTCAACTCTTTCGCCACGGTCTGTTGACCACTTTCGGATGATACTTCCTTTCTGTCGTGTTTGTAGAAAGAAGTAGTGTACTTCACGTGGAAGGAAGAACAATGTATTTTTTATTTAAAAGAAAAAAAGATTCCAAATGCACACGCAATAAGTATTACTGTGCTCTTTTCTGTGTTTCATTCAAATAAGTATAATAATTATTTAAAAAAAGATACTATATCTCGCGCTACAGAAGTTGTATATATTTCTCCGGAATATCTTGTTCTATAAATTTTCTCTTTTGAAAAAGAAGTGATGTAGAACGGTAGCGCCAATTGAAATCTTATATGTAAGATATGGAAATTAAAATGAAAAAATAATTAATTAATATGAAAATATTATATTGTACTCTGGAATATTAAAAAGTTTATAAATCTAGTTTATAAATCTGTTAATTGATTATTTTACTTGTATATTATAAACATGTTATTTTGTTTTCTTTTTCTTTTTCTTTTTTTTTTTTTTTATACGAGTTGATTGGGACTAAAAAGAAGTCAATCGATTGAGCTGAGATAGAAAAATTCCATCTTGTCCGAACTCTTTCTTAGTTTCGCGTAATAGAGGCACAGTGTGTCACGTGCCACGTGCGCGCGATTTTGTTACACACTTACGCGCGTGTTTCTACATACGCTTTTATTACTTGTATTACTTGTAATAGCGAAGTTACGTAATTTGAATGAAAAGCACGTAGCACTTATATATTAAATATATCTTTTACGTGTACGTATACTGTGAGAAGATTGTTCCGAAGAGATCGACTTTTATACTATCGCGAGGAAATTTACAAGGAAATGACTGAGTGCTTTCCGCCATACTGCAGTGCATTTTCCATCGTATCGAAGTAATATCGCACAACCGTGATCTTACAGATGCGCGATTATGTAACAATATTTGAGCGTGTGTACGTGCACGAAAATTGCACGTCGAGGAAGTCAGCTTTGATTTTTACATATTTCGGAGTAATGTACAAATTCAAAGCGCGAAAATTGATTCTACGCGAAAAGAGCTCAGCTCTTTTTTTTTTTACGTACATAATACAAAATCGCTTTTGTAAGATATGACTTTTGGTGTATTCACGTATTTATGGACTTTTCTCTCGTGCATGTGAAAATTACGTTGTATATTGAAGACACGGAAGTTCTATCGCAGATTTCGAGTTTGTTGAAATGCACACAATCGAAAGGTGAACTTTTGTTCTCGTGTTTCATTCTTCTGAGCTTAATTTTTCTGTCTAACAATTCTCGAGTTTTGAAGCTTAATTGATTTGTCTTTCAATTTCAACTTGTATAATTGCAAATATTTATCACATCTTTTGTAAATACATTAGTATTGTCTTCTTCAGCTCTAAACTTGTTTGAAATATGTCTGAGAACGTTTATATCGAAAACTCACCGATTGTCCGGCAATTGCAATTATTTATAATATGTCTAAAAAATTCACTTTTTATAAAATTTATAAAAGTCTCGCGAACTTCGAGCTCATAAAAGCGGCCTAGTTTAAACACTTCTCCGGAGCCCGCCATCGGCTGTCAAAATGCCGCGAGGGAACTTCCGGAAGTTTTGCAAGAATAAATTAGTTAATTTAAAAGTTATCGCTATTTCCGCGCCGCATAACGTCGAGACTCACACACCGAAATAATGAGATAATTGTTTATTCAAAATGTTTCAGGAATAAAAGACACAGCGTCGACTATCTCGTTTTTTCTTTATTTTTCACACATTCTATAGTTTTAGTAAATCTATAAAATTAAATCTGTTTTTATTAGATGTACAAAGAAGTATTTTATTTTGTGAAAAAGTACGTCCAAAGACAACGGAAAAATGTTGAAAACTCCAACGACTAATTTACAGTAATTTACAATAAAGTTAATTTAACGCTGTAAAATTACATATTATTAACACAAAATGTATGAAGTTTTAAATTATTCTTTCTGAATATTTCTACAATCTTGCGGAATAATCGATTTTTTTTTTAACATAAAAACCTTCATTGATTTTATACTTTTTCAGTGCCTATTTTCAGTGGTAACGTTTCTTTGAATGAGTTTGTACGTCACACGGGTTTCAATTTCTAAAACCCTGTTAAATCTCTTTCGGTTTTCTATGTGAATTTTTCATACGGGTCAGCATTTTTATCCCATTCGCTGTTCAGAACGTCTATCAAATTCTCGTATACCTTAATTTAATCTCGTTTTCGTCTAACGACTTACCTTTTCTCTGACAGAACGTTTTCACAAAACCATTTTAAATACTAGAAAATGTATTATAAAAAATATATATAGTATTTACACAAACTGAGATTTTTGAAACACGTGTGTGTAACACTGAAATTTGATTTAAATACATTTTCACTTTGTATTGTCTTTGTATCTATCAGTTTCTCTCTCTCCACGGAAATCGATCGACTTTCAATCGTAGTTGACCCTAGCGTGATCATACTACGATTACCGATCGGTGCGTGATATCTTCGCCGGCTACTTTGAGCGATTCCGGAGTTATGGGCTGAAGATTAACGCGAGTGATGTTAGCGCACCTGCTCCCCAATTCTCGTGCATTACACGGAGTTTGCGGAACGCGCATATACGCGTGTACACACGCCTACGCTTCGCGCGCGCGAGCATTTACGCTTCGGTACGGAAATACACACATGTAGGTATATATCGTGTAGCGGAGCGGATATTTGAAGCTTCGATACTGTTTCGATTCTTGTCATATTTGTAAGATACATCAAAATCTTATTTGTTCATTAAACGGAACTGTTTTCTTAACGATGATAGTGCTTTTGCACAATTTAAAGAACAAATATATATTTTTTCCTTATTTCCTTTTTTTTAATTAATATTTTCTGATGATTTATACTTGTTTTCTGTTGATATTCCCTATTATTTTCAATATTTCTTTAGTTTTATTTATTTTTTTTGTAAGTTGTATTCACGAAATAGGTACATTATTTTATTTTCTAGCAAAATACTTTTATGGAAATGTACGATTTGTAAATCTTATTATTCCTGCCTTTCAATAAATGACGCGGGTGACGCTTCAGAGGTGCTTAAAATTGTTGGAGGAACTTGAATCGCCTAAATTTGAAGTCAAACGACTTTAGCCTCGATTCCGAATTTCTCGCTTCGTGCCATTTTAACGTCACGTCTTAGTATTCAGAAGAGAGAAGGGAAGAGAGTGAGTGAGTGAGTGAGAGAGAGAGAGAGAGAGAGAGAGCTTCGATTAAAATTTCTGCGCTGGTTGCTGCATAATTCGCGGCGAAGCGACGGCGCGTTCGAAAGTGCACACGTACATACACGCTGCAGCGACTTACATCACTAGCTTACACAAACTCGGGTTTCCTCGCGCGCTTGCGCCTTTAAAATAATATTTTACCGGGATTATTGTCGATGGGGGAAATGGTAAAACAGCTTACGCCTCGCACTTGAGCGAGCAGAGGCATTATGCAAACCGAGTTCACCCCTCGTCTTCCATCACCCTCCCTCTGCCTCCCACTCGGATCAGTAGAAGATTCTATCTCTCGCTCGCGCACTTTACCCACCCGCCCGTTCTATGCTCGTCCTTCTCTTCAACCCTCCTCATGTCTTTGGACTCTTCGCGCCCCCGTAAATCCTTTCGCTCGCGTCTTTCGCAATGAGGTTCCTCGTTAGGTGAGGAAGCTCACCCCTAGAATAAAACTCCGGGAAAACAGTACGCTTACGATTTTGTATGGATGACTTCCTGGATACCGTGACGAGTCGACATTACGCTTCGCAGCAACCGTATTGAACCGCAACGTAACATACATAGAAATGTGATATGTATATTTTTTTAGTAAATTTTTGAGGTCATAGTTTTTATTTTATTCTATTTTTTTTTTTTATTTCAATTCAATGCTTGCAATTTTTTTACAGTTTTTTGTGACTTTTCAAGCAATGTTAGCAGTTTGTAAAAATTTTATTGGTAACTTTATTTTCTTGATATTGAAGTACCGGTTTTCACTACGGTGTTGGTTTTTTAAATTTTCGTTTATGTTTTCCGAGGCGTCCAAGCAGTTACCTGGAGATTTCCAGAAACCACACAAGATACGTTCTTCCATTGACTTTTGCAAGCTCTCTCTCCCTCTTCTCTTTTCTCACCGGGATCGGTCCCCGCCAATCCGAGGATTTTGCTCGTATTCCCGCGACAGCTACGTAACGCGGTGCTCCTCGTTAGAAAAGAAGCTAACCGTCATGGCGTTCGGTGAGAACGAGGTGCCGTCGTCATGGTTACCGGAAGCCGGGAGCTGATGTAGGGAGCAGGTGCTTCCAAGTTATGATTCGACGTGTTGAAGACGCGATATATACAGAGCTGGACAAGATTCTTCGACTTGAATTTCACCTGTCAACTTGTTCTCAGAATATTTCAAAAGATGTGCATGAAATGCACGGTAAAATTCTATACTAAAAATTTGCAGCTCGGTTATCAGCGTCAGTTTTTTCTTTTCGAGTTCTCGACAGAAATTTTATTTAAGACACACAGCAAAGTAAGAAATGCTTTAAATTTTGGATTAACTTCAGAGAGAAAGAGAGAAAGTCTGTGTGTGAGAAAGAGAGAGAGAGAATAGTACATAGCAGAAGTTTAAAAATTAGTCTGACATTAACCTTTGTTCTAAACTTTATGTTGAACTCAAAAAAGTTCGAGTTGAAAGATAAGAAAAGGTACTTAAACTTTTCTTAAGACAGCTCAGTTTTGTCTTTTAGTTTCCTCACTGAAAGCAGAAAGCAGCGCAAACACACAAATGTGAATATTTGAAGATGTGAAGAAATTGTTAGTTACAATGTACATATTTGCTTTTCTCTAATTTTACTCGAAAGTGTTTTTTTTTTTTTTTTTACTACGTATGGTTTCAAGTTTTATGTGAAACTTAGAGAAATGGAAGGTGAGAGGAAGAACATAATACATCGATACACACACACACATACATGTACTACGCAATGGCGCTGGCGTATTTATCCTGGCGGTGACAATCCATCGACGATCCCGTCGTCGCAGGTGTCACGTCGTAAAAGTGGGTTCTCAAGCGGATCAACCGGGCGACTTTTCGATTCGTCCGGAGGATCAAGGGGTAGCGCGCCGCGGTTTTCTTCCCGAGAAAACTTATTTCCTCGTTTTCCTTTCGTTCGTCTGCACCTTTGCAACAATGTCGCGCATATTCGCGATATTGGCGTCCCGCGCGATTTAGACGGATTTTCTGTCGGAGTTTTCGAGAGATCGTGGTTTGTTTCTCGGTTTTGATTTTTTCGCGATTGGTTTCTTCCCGTGTATAGGGTACTCCGCCGTTGTAGAGACGTGAGATTGCATAGAAATATTAAATTTCAAACAAATACTGCAAACAAATCTGACGCAATCTAGTGTTGTAAAGGAACGTCAACATTTCATTCTTTTATACACAAAGTAAAAAAAAATGATGGAAAAATAATCATAGACGATAAAATAACGAGAAAATAATGGCAAATAATAAAAAATACATATGTATGAGAATTGTGTAATACGTTTTGAAATCTTTTTGCTGTATTTTTTCTATAAAAATTAATTATATGCACAGCTCTGTAGACAGTACGGAATTTACTTGTTAATCACACATTAGCATGATTAACGTAATGGAGTTTATGAGGATCTCTTTCGCGTCTAGGTTTTCACTGAATTTTTGTATTTCTCTTGTCTCTTATATATACGTTAAAATGCGTAGCTAACACGCAGGTTCAAGCGCGTTTTACCTCTTACCTCGTAGTTCCATTTGCACTCGCGAGGATCTTCGCGTCGAGCCCCCGGGGGGAACACCCGTGGGAACACGCGTATGAACTCGTCGTAAGCCGCGGGAATTAAGCTCGACAGGATCGTTCGTCCCTATGTACATACCATCAGTCGGCGGCAAATATTGATTTTACTTCGCGGATATGACAACGATTTGTCACCGAGTGTGCCGTTCTCCTTCATGTGCATACACACGAGCGCAAGATGATTTCCGAGGCCTTACGTGAGGTCGAGTGAAACGCACATTTCGCGCGCTTGGACGAGGGGGCCGCGCCGGCCTCGCGTGAGGTCGTATAAGGTCCGGCTCGTGTTTGCACGACGGTACCGGCTGCCCATCGCCGAGTGTTTTGTTAAGAAACATCGGCTAGAACGAAAGCACACGGGAAGAGATACGCGCTCTCGCGTGTCGGCAACAAAAATCTCAGTATAAAATGTATCTGCCAAGAGATATTACATATTACCGCTATTTTAATATCGCCGCCTCTCGTTTATTTAAGAACGTTTTCGTTTACATAGTTTTATTTTTAATTTCTTTATATTACAGTATATTAGTGTTGTCGAGTTTGCTGAAAAATTTTCATGATTTTATACTTGAGACGAAAACTTGAGAGAGATGCAATATTTTTCACATTTTTTAATCACGCGATGGATCTTATTTCCGGACAGGGCAGTATATCAGAGATTCCTTATTATTTCGTTATCCCATAGGGGAGGATATCCTGAATTTTTGATTTAGCGCAACTAACATATAACAGAACACGCTACATGGTAGCGATGTCTTAATGTTCGATCACACGAAAAAGGTTCGTGCATCGCGACGACTGATCGCTGGTAGCCATGAGCCATGAGCCGTTTTCGTGAGAGCAACGCGCGCCGAGCACTACAAAACGATTCGCAATTCATCACTGTCCACGTCTCGGGGATACGTGTAGTTTGCACCATGGAAACCATTTTCTAAAGTGCGTCGGCGGTGGACCGTTAAACCGTTCGTGTAAAACATTTCGTCGAGACATATATACGTATATAAATGTATCTGTTAGTGGATTTTGCATATATTCGTGATGTTGGAGCACGTATCACCGGAAGTCCTCTCGAAGAGACACTCGAAAGGATCTCGAACTAAGATTTATTTTGATATAACCAACGATCTTTATATATATACAGCACACGCGAACTTCTGGCTCTAAAGCAGTTTCATTCAAATCGTTACCATAGTCTTTTTTTTTTACAAACAAAAAATTCGGCTTTTACAACAGAAACGTACATGCTTCAGTTTACAATAATAAGAAAAATTTTTGTGACGGCAGATCATTAGATAGATATTGATAGTTAACAATGCTAATTATTATTAATAA
The DNA here is from genome assembly GCA_014825475.1 of Pseudomyrmex flavicornis. Lineage (NCBI taxonomy): Eukaryota > Metazoa > Arthropoda > Insecta > Hymenoptera > Formicidae > Pseudomyrmex > Pseudomyrmex flavicornis. Next base: position 45,984 of record QVNW01000693.1, on the reverse strand, counting down.
TGTGATCATTATTAACAATGATCTGCAGAACTCGTCGATAATAAATGACGAAATATCGGAGCGTTATTTACGTAGCATTGTAGCCTCTTAGGACGACAATGTCTTCGAAGTATAATTAAATAAGAGCAAGTAGAGTGCAGATCGCGTAGTTCGCGACTAATTAGATAGGACTACAAAAGAGACTTACTATATTGAGAGCGCCACGTCGTGATGTTGGGAACGAAATTCTAAGGAGTTACGTGTATCTTTGTGCGAACATTATAAGATGCTTTTAGGATGTCGACCGCCATCGTGCTCTCCGACAGAATCAAAGTGACAGGGATTTGTATCTTCAATAACGTATTTATAGATTCAAAATCATTTTTACGAGTCTTGAGATCACGTCTGCAAATGATTTTGCATGTGTTACACCAAGTTCTTTATTTTTATAATAAAGAACAATTTAGAAGTATATAAAAATATACGAGAAATAAGAAATAATAGAAGAGTTTGAAAAGAGCGACACTTTATTTGAAGAAATCTTCAAAATCTTCACAAATTCAACGTGTGCGCAAAGATTATGACATCGCGAAACGTATCAAAAATATGTAACTATAAGTGAAATTTAGATTTTTATTTGTTTCTTTGACAGTCAAGCTTGCAGAAATAATTTATTTGCACGAAAAGCGCGACAGAAAGACAAAGCGTTGCTACAGAATTTCAGATCTTTAGAAGATCGTATTACAAGGGTCTGTGGTCAAAATATTGCGATCAATTAACTTAGCTTTGATCGAGCTAAGCGGATAATCTTGTGACTGGCGATTCCGTCAATAACTCCTTTCTGCCGTTCGTGTAACGCGATTTTGCTGAAAGTGATCTCAAGATATACCGGGCGACGAAAATGAATTAGAGAAGCTCTTCGTGACAGAGCTTCGTCACAGAGCTCAGGTTACGCGCGGGGAAGAGAGAGCAATTTGGAAAAATATAAAAGGTACTTCAGCGACAACTAAGTAGTTCATCTCCAAAAGAAAGACAAGAGACAATTTCTGTTTTGTTGTTCTAATTACTTGAAGAAAAAAAAAGACATATCAAAGTATAAATTGAATTTTCAAATGTGTCCAAAATTGCTAAATGAAAAAATGGCGCACATTAAATTGAAATTATTCATTATAATAATTTACTATTAATTATAATAATAAATTACAGAATGGATGTTTCGATACTTGTAACACGCGCGACTTGTAATAAAAAAAGAAAACAAACATAAAATAATGTTAGTACACTTGTAATTGCTCACAAAAAAATGTGTAGGAAATAAATAAGTAACTTACAAGTTAAAGAAAAAACTCCGCTTCTATTGTGTTCTGAAACTAAAATTCGATTGCAAGGCAACGTAATTATAAACTTAGTGATGTTAATATATTGCTTTTTCATTTTATAAAAAGAGAGAATACGTGCGCCTTTATCTCAGATTTAAATCCGAGTAAACTAGCGCCGCGTATAATTCGACTTTGCTTGCACATTTATTTTCAGAAGAGAGAACCGAGCGTTTTTAAATATTCCATCTCGCGCGAAAGAAACGAGAGATTCTCTTTCATGTGTGCGTGCAAACATTTCAACTTTTTCTGCATGATTACAATTTGTTTTCAGGATTTTCGTCTTTGTGTTGTTGCAGTTACAATTCATTATGTGATTGACTTGTATAGTGAACATCTGCTTATAAAGTATTTGTCAAAAACAACGAGCAATAGAGGAAAACAAAGCTACTTCTTTTAAAATTACTTAAACAATTACACTTAAAATAAAAGCCATATTCGGGGAACTTCTAAACCCATGTGTTTACTATTGCAAATAATGCGCACAATCAACGTAGGGTGGAACGTAGGGCGGAAAAGTCGTCTCGGAAAATTGCATTAACTAAATCCCGAACGTTTTCAATCACGAGCGGCAGTTAGCCAGTAAAATTCATACACTTCGTTATTTTCAGTCGTCACGAAGTTGTCTCTTTGTAATACGATTTTTGCAACACGCGGAGGCCGACGGCCGAATAAAATTGCTGCTGCAGGTTATGGCTTCAATATACTCACTCCCTCTCTTTTCTTTTTCTCTCTTTCTCTCTCTCTCTCTCTCTCTCTTTCTCTCTTTTTTTTTGAATCCCAGAATATGCGAACGCGAGATATCGCGAGCGGTAGCTCGCAATTTTCGTAGCAACGGGCGCAACCGTCGCCCGAGGGATCGCGATCAGGATAGTCCTTCGCGATCGACACCCCGTCGACGATAGCCAGACTGATTTCGAATGTAAATGGTGCGTTCCTGCGATTGGGAGAGCATTCTCGCCGAGGGGACGAGCGTCAAAATTGCGGGGAACGCCCGCAACTCGTGATACTCGATAGACGATACCTGTAACTAGCGATCTTATTGCGGCTTCCCTCAATACAGGATGATGCGAGTAGAAATTGCTCTCGGTTCACACTGAACGCATTTATTTACACGGTTTAAAACTTTTTGTTCTCGTCGATATTAACAAATTTAATTTTTTTTTTTTAAGTTGTTTTGAACAGAATAGAAAAATTATTAATTTAACAGAATAGAAAAATATTACAGAGTTAGAGAATGTATCCTGTATATTTCTTTTTTTGTAAGAGCTTTTTTTTAATAGAAAAATTAATCGCATTTTGTTAAAATTTCGCCAAAAAATACCAAAGCGTGAACGTTTTTAAATCGCGACAACTAAAAGAGGATTTACGTTCGACTATCAAATAAAAAAAAAAAAAACACGCGCGCGTTTGATAGAACTTCAATAAAATATAAAATACAAACTAAACGTGTACGACGTAGTTGTAGAATGGCGAAGAAGTTGCGAGAGAATGGCGAAAAAGTTCACGATGAGATCACAGGAAAACATCCTTTGACTCCCACTTGTTGTTAAGTATAGAGATCCTCGGCTTTGCATGAATTTTTCATCGGACGACTTTAGCGCGGCAATTTGTTCTCCCAGATTCACAGGAAGACGCATCGATGGTCGGCACGCAAGAAATTTTGCAATTACGAACGCTTCTTCCGGCAGCGAGGTAATACCGTAAAAAAAGGATACATTCATGAATTTTCATTGTATTCCCGTGTCGGGCGTCTTAGTACGCGCCTTATTTATCATGCATCACCGAGGACTACATTATACAACGTCGTTAAGAGTTTTGAAGGCAGCGGATGTCCTTAATTAATTTGACAACGCAAGGACAATTTCCTCCATTTGAAGGATGATATATTGTAGCGGCTTCAATTGAAACAACGGAATTAAATACATCGATGTTAAAACTCGATAGGTCACTGTTTTTTTCAACTGCGCCTTTTACATTTTTGTACACAGCTATTTTTGTATTTTTTATATTTTATAAATATCTAAAAAGTTCTTTGTTTAACGAATAAATTAAATTTACCGAGCATAAAAACGAAATTTCTATCTGAATGCACGGTAACAAGGAGAACGGGTTTGGAAAACTTATCGAAAAATCAAAACATGGCTTTGTTACACGGGCAAACTTTTAGAGGTTCCATAAAATTGAAATCTTCAGATAAAGAACCACCGTGTGGAAACCAGAATGTGTGAGACTGCGTAAAATGTATAACGGTATAGGTTTAACGAATGCGATAACCACTGAATTGTTTTCTCTTATCCTTTTGTTATTGCGTCTATAAAGATATGTATTTTGTGTGTGTGTGTGTGTGTGTGTGTGAGAGAGAGAGAGAGAGAGAAAGAAAGAAAATTAAGGCTTATTCGTATGGCGCATTTAACGTCAAATGCTATCGCTCGTGGTATTCATCTAATGCGAAGGTAGCATGCTACGGAGGCAACAGACAATTAGACGACCACATAGAGTGAATGCGTCGTGCGTAAAGACTCCCGTGTTCCGAGTGCACATTTAACGATGAATGCGATCGTCTGATTCCGCGCTTTATTTATTTAATGCGAAGAAGCACGCAATGAATCGAGAATTGCATAGTCACGTGAACGCGGAACGTAGAGAATCCGCATTTACTTCGCATATTTAACGTTAATTTAACTCATCCCAACTTTGAACTTTATTTATACACGTGGAAAATCGCCATGGAACGAGATTTGGATCCGCGTGTAACATTTAACGGTAATCGCGCTCGCCCTATTTTGCTACGCATTGATATCGCTCGATTTTCGAGTATTACTTGAAGCTCCAATGCGCTCAAACAAATATATTCAATAAATCGAATGTCCGTTGCACTTACGGGATAAATTTTATTTGTTGATGTGCATGTGCCATTTTGCACATAAAAGAGAGAGGAAGAGAGATAAAAAGAGGGAGAGAGAGAGAGAGAGAGAGAATATATTGATTTTAATTATCTTATTCGTACAGAATGACTATATATATTGTGGTGTGGCATCGTTTTAAAGCCCGTATATACAATGATATGTTTTTCGAAATTATCATATTATATATAGTAGTCACTAATTGCATTGATCGGACTGCACATACGTATATAGTCTGTAAATATATCTTGTACATGTCTCGTTTAATATTACACTCACACATATATCGGAATAATATGCAAAAATACTTTTTGGCGAGATATTCAATTATAAAATCGAAGCGGCATCGATCAACCGATAAGAACGTCTTTCGAGAGTCTGCTAAACCCGCCAAGGAGGAGAGAGAGAGAGATTTTTCTTTTTATAGAGAAAAAGAATCTCGCTATCGATTGAATTTCTCTAATAATATATAGTACGACGCCGTTGCGACAAAATCCGGTTTATTCGGAGCCTCGTTCAAAACATATAGGCGATGGTCCTGTTGAAAGAAATCAATAGTTACTATTTTCGTTATATTCAATTTGAAACTCGAATAGGGTCAAGTAATATAAACCGAATAAAAACAGAAAATATTTGCGCCATAACTGCAAAAAACGAATTTAAAAAACGTCATGAAAATATAAAGCATCATAAAAATTCTCTCTCAAATTTACTTCCAATAATCTCCAATTAACATGAGAGTCACATATCTCATTTATTTATATACGAAGCGGAAACTTGGTGCCCCACACGGTCAGCAATATTTAACTGCTGTGCAGATAAAACGAGCTCGAAAGGATTAAGCACAACAGGCGAGCGCGCGAGAAAGAGCGGTCTTTTCGCTTATACAAGCGTGCTTCTCGCCGCGCTGTCCGAGCGCGGGTGTCGCGTGCGCGCGGTCGTTTGTCACGGCTCGCGGTGATTTATACAATTACCCGGCGCGAGTGCTGTTTGCTAACAGCATGTAGAACCGCGAGCCTCAGCGTGTGCCGACATCGTCGTCGTCGTCGTCGTCGTCGTCGTCGCTGTCGCTGAGATATGTACATATACCCTGCTTGCCATTGCGTCGGTCGACCGAATTCGCATTTATAGTTGTGGACTAACGTCGCTAGACGAGCAGCGAGAGACGCGCGGTTCTAACAGCAATTAAGCTAATGTCGCCTTCGGCGAGCAAGCAAGACTCTCTTTTGGAGTGACTCGCTCCGTGTGTGGTGTACCGCACACGTGTTACGTTGTGTATGTTTATTCGCAAGCAGCTGGCCGGATGTGGCACTAACTCGGCTCCACGGCAGAATTTCGATATTAATTGAAATAATTGCGCGTGTCCCTTTCTTCTCTTATACCGGTGTATCGGTAATGCGAGGAACGCGACGGCGCGCCGCTCGTCGGAATTCGTAATTGCGACGTGATCGCGAATCGAAGATAAAAGAAAAAAAACAAAAAAAACAAATGCCGATTTTAAATGTTTAAATGAAAGGATAGTCAAGTCAAATTTCACAATCAAATTTCTCTTCGTAGCTTACGAAAACTTGATTTAGGAATTAATTTCTAGGCAAATTGATTTTCTATCATCTTAGTGTTGAAATTTTATTACACATACATTACAGATATTGATCGATTAATTAAATGAAAATCGAAAATATATTTATGTGTGAGAGAAGAATTCAAATACTTTCTAACTGTGATAAAACCGGCGCGATTTTTCTCTCTCTTTTGTTTTTTTTTTTTATAGAATGATAGTACAGATAACTGGCAGTGCCTTCTGGAGGAGAGACTAAGGTGTCCGTCATAAAGTTGACGACATACCCTTTAAAGGGGCGATACTCGAACGAACAGCTGCAAAACTTTTCTTATAAATTCCTCCGCGCGATACTCCGGCCCTAAAACTAAATACACAGAAGTTTTATGTGTGACAGGCGTCGTAAAACTTTAGCGACTTCGCGATGAATACTTTATTGACAAAAGATCGAGTGCGGAAAAAAATATACGATAGTGTTTCGAGAGTTAAAACAGATTCTACAACATCGAATAGCACTACGTTTCTACTACGCTGCGTGCTCGCGCGCTTTTCTAAATTCCACGCAAAAACCTATCGCGGCGCAATACGTGGCAGTAAAGCTTGCGCGAGATGAAAGAAGAGCGATTCGCAAAAGCGCCGATAAAAATCCTTATTGCACTCGTCATAACCAAATTACACACTTCACTCGCGAGCGCGTTAAATTGGAACTAATGCACGTTTCTCTATTATTTCCGCTATTTCGCTTTTGGTGTTTTCAGTTTTCACAAAGTCGATACGATAGTAGCGGCAATTTTTCTTCTCTCTCAAAGGCGCACTTTTTGATGGCGCTTTCGCGTTATAAAAAAAAGTAAAAAAGTCCGCGGCTGCAAATTACAGCTCTGTAATTAAACGGCGTTTTTAATAAAGGCGCAAAGTCACATTCGAAGGAAGTTGCACATACATACATTTTGCGCAACAATATTTATAATGCGGACTTAATGTTTTAAATATTATACACGGATGTCTATGTGTTTGTCTCAAAAGATAACATGACATATTGCATTTATTTATATAATGAGATCATCAATATTTTCCAATTATATTATTACGGAAATTTGCTGAAAGTCTAGTCATTATTCGAAAATAATCTCTTTGAAGATACCGCCTTATATATATATATATATATATATTCTGTTGCTCGGTCAGGTGTTGTTGAACGATTTTGAACACGGAAGCGCTCAAGGTGCAGTGTGTGGGATCATAAGCCGCTTGAATTCAATTAAGGCTTCATAAGGTAGATTACTCCGAAGCTCTGGGGAATTTAGTAAAAGTGTGCTACGTGTATCAATATATATGTATACTCGCCGAAATTATGCGATTAAAACGCAATATAAAATCACTTATCGATATATAGGTCGACAGATTTATCTTGCGTGTCAAGCACGCTTTATTATCTGCATGTTTTAAATCACATATATATTTACAGTAAACACTTCTCTTCAACTGATCTGCAACAATTAATTATGTATGTGTGTGTACACGTTACATTATATTAAATTGAGTTGTTTTTAATGTATTAATTAATTTTTATTACTGCAAATCCATGTTATTTTATGCATGTTGTTATTGATGCTTATAGATTAATTATAATTAATAACATATATAAAAGCACGCGCTGACACAGCGAGATGAGAAAATATATACATTATTGCACATTTATTATTAATGTGTGTGTGTATCAAATGTAAACATCATACTCGCAGTCCAACTACGATAAATTTTCACAGTTGATAGTTTGTGTATTTTATGTGCTTACCCTCTTTTAAAAAATTTTCAAATACTGAAATTTTATACTAAAATAACGTAACACCCGAGCGCGAATAGTTTTTTTCATAACACACGTTATTACATGCTCGTATGTGTACACTTCCGTGTTCAGTATCGATAATCGGATGCATCTCGTCGTAACTCCGATCATCGATCGCAAAACGTATTTGCGTGTTCCTTGAAGGACATCAAGAATCTCAGATAGATTCACGTCACACAGATCTTGTACTACGTAACGAATAACCTCCGGCCTTCAGTATATATGTATATCTATCTACAGGACTGATATGAACAAAATACATCTGTAACAGCCATATAATTCTCTAAACAATTTTGATCCGGAAAATCATACGCTTTTCTGGAGAATAGTCCTATGCGCGACTATATTATGATAATAAGAACATTTCAGTTGTCGGTGTATGTAAAAAATGTTTCTGCGACCAGGAAAGGAATTTCTATTCACAAAAATAGGCATTTTTGCGAATTTAGAGGATTTATGTAATATTTGTGTTTACGATAAAAAATGGAAAAATGCGAAAGCGCGTGCATCTTCGAATTTCTCTTCCGACAAACAAACAGAATCTTATTCTACCTTACATTTCTCTCCTCTCTAATTGTAATTTAAACTTTTCGAAGGGGAATCTTCCTTCCTGCATGAGGATTACGGATCGCGCGGGTCTCACTCTGCCGAAGGCCCTGAATTGTCCTGAACCGGTCCCTGCGTCTATCCACATCTGCGGCGAGAGTGGTCTGCGGTTTATCCCTCATTACTCGTGCGCGCGGGATTCGTTCGCGGCAGAAACGCGCTCACATCCGCGCGATTTTCTCCCGGCCGATTTCTCGCCGGGCCTCTCCGCCGGCCCTCTTCGCGGCTTCTTCATCGCGGTCCACCGGGCGCAGTTATTCGTCGATTTGCAACTCGCCCCGAAGCACGTGATAACGAGGTTCGCGGTGAGCGAGGAAATCGTCGGCAGTCCCGATCGCCGCTGCCGATCGCCGCGAGCTTTGCACTTTATATATGCATCTTTAGCAGCGGTTCTCCCGTGCTTGTACAAAAGTGACGTAAATGGATCACTGGCTGTTGAACACGGAGCTCGATCCCAACTTCTGCACGACTTGCTCTCACAGCAGGTGACGGCGCGCTTGAAAATGATGAAACATGCGCGCACACATATAGTTTTTATACATGAAAAATGTTTCAAAATATTATTCTTTTATTAATAATTATTAAATATTTTTGTCGAATTCAACTTGTGCATCACGTTAAACCATTTGTATCTACTTTTCGAATAGCGCATTATTCCATTACAGTTTTAATTGCTCGTACTTTCAGACAAAGTTAGTTCGGTCAAAATCATCGAACTGTCGCCGCTCCCTTGAATTTACCTCGTTAAGGAATCGTCTCGTACAATTCTAGAGATAATCGCGGGAAGCCGCTTTAATGATTCCGCGACTGCGCGATTGAAAGCCGATGATGGGAATCTCCATTGAATGAGTTTCGGCGAGGACGAACGGACGGGAAAGGAGTCGTCGTTCGAAACGAATCGCCACAATTAAGCGCGCAATTATTCGCCTCCCGAAGACGTCTCGAAGGCCGCCCGTTAATTTAATTTGCCTCGCGGGGGACGTTGCCGGAAGAAAAACGATCGGCGAGATTGCGAATTGCGGATAAGCGAAGCTCAAGAGGGAAAATCGCTCTGTATTTTCCGAATGCGAATCGAAAGTTACACGCCATCCGGTCTGTTCACAATTCCGATAATGAAACCGCTCCCGGCCGTTTCCCGCTGTTTATTTTTCCATAGAAGTTGCGGCGCCCAGTACTTTCCGCACCGGACTTCTTTGGATTAGGCCAAGTAGCTCCGGCTCTTGTATGAATTATCTCACGACCGGTTGAGAAAGAAAGTTTCCGTAGATTTATCGGACGAAGTTACTTAAATTAAGTGGAGTAAAATTATTTAGAAAGTAATTCTCAGAAAATAGTTGTGTACAGGACGACGTCGCGATGATTTTCTTCCGTGTCGTACGTGATAAACGGAAGTTTATCTTAGCATTTTTGAGAAAGAAGTTCTCAATATTTCTGAGTGAATTTTCCTTCCGCTCGGCAGCATACATCAAATTGTTAGTAAACAAAAAAAAAAAAAAAAAAAAAAAAAAAAAGAACGACATCCTTCTGCGAACGTTGCTACATAAAGATTGAAAACGTCTGATGCACATCGCGAAACGTCTGGCGAAACGTCGATTGAAGATACAAAAACAGTTTTCGCGCGTCGTGTGTCACGCGCGCCGTCGCGCGCAACACGGACGGGAATATTAGTGTCATTCACAAAGAGCAAGCAAATAAAAGTCGGGATCGCGAAGGAAACTCAAAAACCGAACAAAAGGCAAATATATATATATGAAATAAACACGGGGAACGAGTTAATTCCATGCCTGTGTGTCTTTTGTTCTCGCTCGCGTTCCGGCACAATGCGGTCGTAATTAGACGTCGGTCTAGCACAAACGCATGCGGTAAACGCAATGCACATTGTGCGACGGCACATTTAATGTCTCGTATTCAGAAGATAAACTCCGCGCTCTGTTCGCGCTTAAATACAAAAGAAAGAAAATATATATATATAGAGAGAGAGAGAGAGACAGAGAAAGAGAGAGAAAAAAGGAACGAAGGCTCCAACGCTGCAACAAGTCTCGCGGTCGATCTCAATCAACGGCGCTATTTGTTCTTCACGCAGAACAACGATCTCGCTTGATCTCCCATTCGGCCATAACAACTAGAAGGATTGTCCAGTGATCCGCGTTTCTCTCGATGCCGATCCCAGGCAACGTCTCGACCACGAAGGAACGTCGGCGCTTTTTGCCCATTGTCTCAGCACCGTACCTTGCGCAAGTGTCTATCGTATAGAGGCATCGCGAGCGATAAATCGTCCACGCCTTTCCACCTTCGCCTCTTCGGATGCGTCGCCGTCGCCGTCGCCGTCGTCGTCGTCGTCCAGAAAAGAGCGCGTGACTTTGCGCTTCCGTTGCCGCAGGTGCGCGCACATCCTGCAGCAGCAGCCATCATTACGGTACCGTTGGACAAAGGTGCTTTAAAAATGTACCCCGGGACATCGAGCACCGGGCCTGCCCCTTTGCCCAATCGTATGGCCGCCGTATTCGTATACGACGACGCCATTTTTTTCGCACTGACACGCACAGTGCGTAGCACCAGAGGAGTGCGTTACCGCGAGAGCCGATATCGCGTATCGCACGTATCACAACAAGCGATGATTTTATTTTGTACACAATTAAATCATCGCTTTACTTGTCAGCATGTCAAATCAGATAAGAGGATCAAAGTGAACATTGAGTGTGAACGACCATGATAAGAATATCACATCTGAGATTAATCCGTCACGACGAGAGAGAGAGATACGTCAAATATGCTGATTGTATACATGGCCGTGGTACACAGACTTTCTGAGAACATTGCCGACCGTTGCAAATCTGATACGGGTACTGAAGCGGTTCCCCGACAGAGATGAGGTCCTCGTTCGCACGGGTGTAGCGATAATTTTTTTAAGTAGAGAGAGATCGCTTTACACTCTCTATAATGTTCCCAGAAAAATATATATCGCGCCGTCTCTTTGTTTTGTTTCTAAATACGTCGTAGAACAAACCAGCGCGCATACTCGAGCTCGTAAGAGCATTTTACAAGGCAAGAAAGTGAGAACTGTTAGCCGAAGTTCCGGCCATATCAGCGTCCGTCAATGGTATCGCCATCATCGGCCATTCCAATGGGTCCTACGGTGCTTTTGCGACCTCACTTTAAAGGGACGCGTTCGGAGACTTATCTCATAATATATTTATAGTGACGTTACGAGGACTATATATTACCCCGCATTGCCGCCGCGCGCTGTCCCTTCTCGTCCAACCGATGTATTATGCATTCCGAAGACGATGTATTCTCGCATGCGCGAGCGACCGCGTTATCTGCCTTATACATTTTTGACCTGGATCTATATCGGCTTCATTCCGCACCTCTGCAGCTTCGCGTTACCTGTTTGATCAACCCGTGTCTGATCATCGAGATGTTCGCTGATTGATAGAAGAATCGACATTTTATTTTTACCTACACTCGGAAAGAGAAGGAGAGAATTTTTATAAAAATCAAAATTTAAAAGTTTCGCAAGACGCGCAGTTGTAGTTTCTACTGCATAGCCGCTCCGAAAGTTTTAAGAAACTTTGAAATATGGCTCAACTTGAAGATAATATAGATAACTAAGTAGGTTAACTCTTCTTCTTTCATCAATTAAACACCGAGTATAATTTTTAAGATATATATATATATATACAATTCTGGTTGAAATATCTATTTTGTTTTTGTTCTATACACTTATCTATAAAGATTAATATAATAGATAATATAATTACCACCACCGACTGGTGGTCTACTTAAAAGTATCTCGTCGACGCGCATCACGGGAAGCTTTCTTCTCCTTTTCTTGCTCTCTTCTTAGGCGATTAAGAAAAGTTAAATTGCCCTCTTACGATATTCTACGGGCTAAATAACCAATTACGAATATATATGTATATACCGCGCGCATTTACGCGCGATGTAAATCGAACCGCGGTCTTTCGCACTACTGACGTCGTCGAGCCCCGAAGAACAACTTCGACGATGACGGACTCCTCCGCTCATTACACCCTCATTCGCCCCAGGTTCATAGAAGCGTAATTAAATTCTCCGAGCGGACGCGAAGCGATTCGTGGGAAAGTTGAGGTCGCTAGGGAGGAGGAAGTGGGTAGCTTCTCGAGCACTTTTGACAAGCCCGCGTTAATCGCGCCACAGGGATCGAGGTTCTCTCCTCATTTTTTTAGAAAGCTAATTGGCTAAGCTCGGGTAATTAGCGGGTCTACCAGCGAGCGGCAAATGCGCGCTCGTGGAAAAACTTGTGCAATCGCATTTTTCTCAAGAATATGACGGTCGATATACGGGGCGCTTCTGGAATGACAAGCGGAATACGAAATGACGGAAGAAGAATATGGAATAAGCAAGTGGAACGTGTTATCGTGCATACATATGTTACTTGACAAGTTGATAGGCAAATAGATGACAAATTGCATTGATATTTTTCTTTCTATCTGAAGAATTTCACGGAAATAATTACGAAATGTGACATAATAATCGTCATACAATTTTACATCTAAACATAAAAATTTCACATCGTTATTTAAATAAAAATCCATACTTACATGATTTCTATTATATATTTCTGTTCGCCGCGAGTCTTTTTAGAACATGCAATAAATTTCTTTCTCTTTCTGCTATAAGAACGATATTCCTGTTCTCATTCCCATTTCCGACGTCCCATTCCCCTTTCTTTTTCTGAGTTACTTTTAACTTTCGAAGTTTATCTTTCCGCACACCGTTCTCGCAGAGTCGCCTCACGAAGCAACTCGGCTTCGATACAAACTTTACACTTAGTGCATTATGAATACCACGATTTCGCGAACTTATTCGGTATGGTCATTTTTAAATGGAAAAACTGCGAACATACAGAGAAAGAGAAAAAAAGAGAGATTCCCGATCGTTTACAGTTTCTTTGTTTTTTTTTTAAACAAACGTATATTGAAATTATCAGATTTTTTTTAAGTATGCAAAGAGAAAAATTCGCGAAAAAATATTCAAATTTAATTTGTTAGGACATGTATTCATAAAATATCGAAAGCTTTTCCTATTTTTATTTTTTAAATGTATTCTAAAAATAATTTTTTAGCAAAAAAAGTGAGAAAAAGATTTAAAGTGATTACTTTATATTTTTCAATTTCAATATAAATACATTACGTTTCGAATAAAAAAGCTTTTTAAAGGCAAGTGAATAAAATTACATATTGACAAAACCACCACACGGGTAACAAATCGACACTGAATCGATGATATTTTAACGCGTTTGACGATAATTCCGATTGTAAGAATTATTTACATATAGACACGTGCAGAGCAGCAATTAATCCGTGATAATGAATACAAACGCGCGACGTTTTTAACATTTCCATCTGATTTCTCGCGCGCTCGTGCACGTTGATGGGGTATATGCAATTATAGATATTATATATATAGGAGATATTATATATATATACATATACATATATATATATATCTTCTAGTGAAAGTACATATAAAAATATTTCACATTTCACATATGATATGGTTGACCGGACGCCTTCATCGTGAGTTATTTCGCTCAATAACGTTACGTGTTTCGCCGCAATTAGCGACGCAATGTTGCAACAACCGCATTAATTTGTCGCAGCAATCGTAAAACGATATTCTATTTCTCGCAGTCGATATAGTATCGAGCCATTTTATCTTCGAGTTAAAATTATCAGCGTTGCAACACGCTCCTGAATATTGCAACGTCTCTATCTTTAAACAAGATAATATTTTCTTCAAGAGAAATATTTTCTGCCGAATCTCATCTCTTTAGAAACGTTTGAAAACGAATATACAAATTGTACACGAATATACGAATATACAGATTGTAAACGGCTCTCTCAACTACATACAAGAGATGTAAAAAAAAACCGATAAAAGCCAAGCGCTGAATGTACGTGCAAAATATTTTAAAATGTACAAATTGATATACGTTATAATTCGAATTGAATTCGCAATTTAAAAATCTACATCGAATGTTTGATTTGCATCTCGTGCATTTAGAAACAATTCCTCTCACAATTGTGTTTTATAAAATTATTCCTAATCAAAGAAGGTATGATTCACCATGTGAATTACTACCAAAAGTGGTTCATAATTTTCAAGTAAATCACCTTAGTGATCAATGAGAGAGAGAGAGAGAGAGAGAGAGAGGAGGAACATCGAATTTTACCGTTGCTTGAATTGAGTTCTTGTTGGTTCGATACAATGACGTGTTCAGACACAATTAACAAACCGTTCTATCAACTAAGCCACTAAATCGTTACAACGATCATCTGCGGAATATACTCTCATTTGCAATTAGAATGCCTAAGCGGATTATTCATTGTGCGTAATGACGATGAGCACATTAACATCGATCTATGTTAACGTTCGTACATTTGCTTCAGCTTCATTAGTTCTTACATGGTAATGTGTGTGACAAATTGAATAAGAAAAACATTAACTTAAATGTGGATACGATATCGTTTATCGAAATTGATTGTGTTAGAAATCGTGCGGTTTTATCTTGTAAGTATAATATCATAGACATAATAAAAAAAACATATTTACATGAAGATCTTTCTATTTTATAGTTGTAAGATAAAAATAGTTCGTTAACATTAAAAAGTAACATTTATCAACGTGACACCATTTTATGTTTCCCGGTTCTGAAACTCAGAATCAGATTTCCGCGAGAAAAATGTGTGTTTATATATGTGCTGTCTTATTACGATGTAACCACATGTGTTATCTATTTGTTCTTGATTCTTAACTTTCCATTTATCACGAGCGGAACCATTAATCTTCATGCGCATGACGTAAACGATAATACTGTAGAAATGAGTTTGTAATAGGACTGCCGCAAACCTATACGACACATTCCCTGTTCTCCCCTAGTTTACTCTGTAAGGCGTTCACGATAAAAAAGCGAAGTATGGAAATCAAAGAGTATACTATATATATATGTATGTATACATGTGTCTGTGCTGAGACGCGCCGAGTTAGCTGACACGTCTTATATTTTTTTTTCGACTTAGTATATTTCTAAAAATAATTAACGTGGAAAATATTTATATAAAATTTTTACGGTAAAAAAAGAAAATAATTTCAATTGTAATATTTGTGTTTACATTTTTTATGCGTAATTTATAATATGTTTGTTGCGTTTAATTATGTTTATTCCAAAAAAAATCGCGAATATAACGTTGATAAAACGAATTTACAACAATAAAAAACATTCGGCCGAATGCCACCAATTAGAATTAATCTCAATGTCGATGCAATCTTAGGACTTGGGTCTCAAGTTCCAGTCGTGATAGAAATTGATTAAAGCTGGCTAAAGAAACTCCCTCTTTCTGAATCCTGCGGGCGTTTTCGTGCGTTCGGACGGTAAAATCCATTTCATTAATGCGTTCGACGGGTCGTCGCGCGCTCCGCGATATCGCTCACGTAACTCTTTCCGACGTCGCGTGCGTCGTTAAAGTAACGTGCACCGTCGCGATTAGCGAGGGCACCGTTGCATTAAACGGTGCACCAAGTTCCAGCGCGGGTCCTACGCAAAGTCACGTACGTATACTCATTTGTAGCTGTCGCGACCGTGCGGATAAGGTCTGGCTGGATTTTTTTTTTTTTTTTTTATTTAAGGACATTGTTGGAATTTTTTGTTAGCTAATCGAACGAGAAAAGAAGTGTGTCGCGCGTATCACACAGCACGCTAGGAATTAATCCTTCATTCTCATCGTACGAGACGTGTATCCGCGAGGAAAAGGAGAAAATATATAACGCGGCGGCGTTCCCCCGTCAGCTTGACGTTACGAAAATTTGAATTGGTAATTTTTGAAACGGATATATCTACCCAGTGTGAAAAACAATTCTCCAGAAACGACGGCGTGGCATCGTCGACAATATTTCACGTTGAGCAAATATGTTATTCTAGATTTTCAACGGTTTTGCGTGTTCCTAATTCTTTTTTTGCGCGCGAACGCGCGTAGATTTCGCAATTTCGTCAGACCGGAAAGAGTGCGGATCCTGTCGCGCGTGTGTGATTCTTGAGAAAATTAAATGACCGGGGTCTCACCGCAGTTTTGTATCGAGACGTTGTGTCGACTCCGTGTCGCGATTCCGTTATTTTCGCGCGGATGCGACGCGTTTATTCTATTATATGATTCGCCATCTCCGCTTGTCGTTCATCATCACCGCGATCATCATCCGTAACGCGCGACTCAGACTCCGCGATCGTGATAATAACGCAATTTGGATCGCGTCCCAGACATCTTCACAATCGGTACGAGCGATTTTACTGGCGTTAATTGGTATGTTCGTTGCACCTCCGATGTCGACTTGTATTTTCGTTCTTTTTCTCTTATTTTTTTGTTCCCTCCGACATCTCAGAGAAGATCCGATGTCAGTCTGATGGATGGGACGCAGTCGTGTGCATTTACCCTACGACGTGCACGATATTAGTTCGTCGACCTCGTTCGTCGCTTTAGGACAGCTGAAGGTTGGAATGCTTCAATTCAATCAGACTGTCGATATTGAGTTTCACAAGTATCGTTATTTCCCGATATCAAGTGCGCCGCTGACAGTGAAGAGGGGAGGGGGGGAAATATTCTATATGCGCGTGGTTTTTTATTTAATTTATTTCCAAGCATTTAAGTTCGACATTTCGATACACTGCCTAGCTCATTAATCATGCGTCTCGCTGTGCTTGTCTCATTAATCATGTGTCTTCGAAATCTGAAAAACTTTTCTCTGTCGAGAGTTTCACGATACGCGCCACCGGCGATATGTACATACAGAATACAGATACAACGTTTGGAGACACTTATTGATCGCGTAAATACGTCGACGAGGCGATATTTCCAATAGTAGTAGACTGGGCGAGAGATTCGGGCGCGTTGAAATTTATGTGAAATTCCGAGCGCGAGAAGCGCCCCTCCACAACACGCTATATACACATGCGCGCGCGAGCAAATCCAAGTTTTGCTTTTGACATTTGTCGGCGATATCGTGCTTTATTTGTTCCCCGTTGCTGCCGCATACATCGCGACCGCCGTTTTTGCATACACCCGACGACTTCGAAACGGCGCGATGCGCTTTCTTTCGGATAAATCAATATGCCGGCGCGCCGGTAAACAAGTAAATCAACGCGGGGTAACGACGCGCGACACGGAATCGCACCGATCGACGCGATTGCACTCGCATGTGTCTCTGGAATATTTTCAAAGAAATATGATTTAGCTTAACACGCGTGAACGCTTTGTGTACATACACGACTCGTATCTTAGAACAAAATTCTGATATAAGTCTCACACGAGACTTTTACAGAATTGTGAGTGATACCACACATGTAGATATGACATAGCCGGTATGTTTTATACTCAAGTAAAGTGTACGCGGAATCTTATAGGAAGACATCTTTATGTAGGTTTGGAGATTTACATCTCTGTGTGTGTATGTGTAGGTGTGTGTGTGTGTTATGAGAAAGACATCATAACAATTTTTCAGAATTCCAAAACTCAATTTGTTCTACATATTTTTGGAAAAGCAAATAAAGTTTAAAAATTATATGTGCGCTACAAACGTGAAATTAAATTTCTTGCTTACAAAAATTGGAAAAAAATTTTCCGAGGATAAAGTATACGTATCAACTCAAGTTTGCACATTAAAGTTTACACGTACAAATCCTGATATATACAATGATAAATAGAGATTGGAATTCAGGGCATTCTTCTCTTCAGAGATATTACAGCAATGTAATATCGAAACGTACGAAAATCTCGCCGTTCGATCGATGTATCACACGTGTGCGCCAAATACACGTATGTATACAACATGCGCTATCATCAAGTGAATTTGTTCACGCGAGAGACCCTTGATCCTGATGGGTCCCCTGTCGAACGCTCATTATTTGCCAACTCGCCCATTCACGCCTCCGTACACGCGACACGTCGATTTACCGGGCGACCAACATTTCGTTTCGCGTCGTTTTCGCGAAAACGGTCCTCGATTTATTTATCTTAGGGAGGAGTTTTTGCACACCCTCCTCCCATCGAGGGGAGTGGTTTGTCATTCTCGTGCTGCGGCATGGTATATCGTCACGCTGGTGTTGTCACATATACAAGGTGTTTCTATAGAGTAGTATATTTTTCCTCTCTGCAAAACTGAAAAATAATTTTGTAAAATTAAATATTAAAAAGTACATATTAAAAATTATATATTAAAAATAATTTTTAAATTGCAATGTTACACATTTTACCTTAATATCGAAAACATACTTTTGCATATATATTAAAACAACATTTAACATGATGTTGGAACGTTTTATATAATTGAGAATAAAATTAAAAAAATAAAATTTTCACTTCCGTTTTTTCAAGCGAAGAGTTTGAAGAGTTTTGCTTTGACAAAAAAACATTCTACTATAACGCACTTCATACGTTTATAATACGTTAATATTAAAACTTTGAACGTTGCGCGAAATGTGTGTTTTGAATATATAGTTATCGTAAAATCCAGCTTCTTCTGCACGACTCAAACCTCCGCGGAACACTCCATATAGCGGAAAATCGTGCCAGGCTGATGTCGCGCCGTACCGGGACGCAATTGCAGAGCAATCGGCTGAACGACACGCCGCAAATCAAACCGCGTGCAGCTCCACCCTCTTCGAGCCGCGTTGCGTTGCATTCTCTCCTCCCCCCGGAATGATGTGTCCGCCACCCCCTTTTGGATGCATCTCCGCTGCGTCCTCTCAATTTGACTCGACGCTTCTCCGGTGCGCTCGAGCGGTTCCGGCAGCTGCTTCGACCGATACATCACCTCGGCAGGACGTTTTGCGCGTTGCACGCGCCCGCTAGTGTTAATTGTATCGATTGTTTTCGGACCGTCGGTTGTTCGACGGCGGTGGATAGTCAGTGGATAAGCCAGAGAAGATTAAACAGAGAGGAGAAGTTGCGCGCAAGCGACAATATGCCGCCCGCCGCAGATTTACAGAGCTTCGCGGTGAAAACAAACGTGAGCCATTTTACGGAATTTTGTTTTTTAACTGACGGTTTGTGGAACAATAGGCTTCCCCGTGAAAATCGAAAAGTAAACATTTCCCCAGATTTTTCTATCCCAACAACAAAAACAGTCGTTCGTAAGTTCCAACTTATATAAATTATATATATGCATTTTTATTACACCATGTATATATTTATGAAATAACGTTTTTTTCGCGCAAGTTTTCGTTCCGCAAAAAGCGGTCAACTTTATTTTTCAAATCAAACAATACGCATTCTCAAAAATTCTACAACAGTTTGCCTTTAAAATTAACGCGTTACAGTGGCGGCTCGATCGAAATGTTTAATTCATTTCGGTTAAATGGAATTCGCATAAGCTTGTGTTACGCGCATCCTATCGCCGATATATATCGGTTTTGTTAATCGGTAGCATTATCCAGCGCTTCTCCTTTGTATGCAAGACTTGTTCAATTATTTCCGCGTAACGTCGCGCTCCTAATACGAATCCGCATTGCGTATTCCGTTATTGCCGATCGAATCGATTGATTTTTTAATTTCGCGCTCAAATCAAGTCATCTGTAATACGCGCGTATCTTCGATACGCACCTCTTGATCTTTGTTCAAATTAGAGTATTATGTATTTTGTTAAACTATGAGAGAAAATACCATCAGCATAGTTATTATTCTTTTTTAAATCGCACACCTTTAAATTTTAATTGCACGTGTTGAAATGATATCACTATTTTAAATGTTTTTTTTTTTTTTTTTTTTTTTATTCGGAAATCCTCTCACGCGTCGAGTGCATCTTGTTGATCTCATTGAACAATTACGTCGCAAATAGTATCTGTCATAACAAACATCAGTTCGAATCGCGTGATCGCGAGGATTTAACGAACGCGACCGGTGTTTGGCGCTGAAACTCGTCGATGATTTCCGTGTACACGCCGGATTGACTTACTATTTGCGGCGCATCGGTCGATGCTCTCCGCGCTATTGTCGCCGTTAATTGAAACGATCGTTTGCAGATCCGCGGTCGATCCCTGGTCATTCCCTTCACTCTGTCGCTGCCGAGTTGCACGTGCGACACACGCAGGTGCACGCGACCGATATTCTGCATTTCCGTTACCGTAACTTCGATTGATCGATGATCTCGGCGAAACGCGCTAATTTCCGCTTTCGCGGCGCCGAAATGCGTTGAAAAAGCATTGAAAGCAGAGAGTGAGTTGTCTAACAAATATTGACGGAACGTTTGTAGTTTTTTTTTAAAAAAAAAAAAAAAAAAAAAAAAAAAAAAAAAAAACACTTTCATACGCGAACTTCAGTTATGTCCAGGTTTGTTACAGAACTGCGACAGTTCTTTGTATCGCGTTTATATCCAAGCGTAGAGTGATAATTCCGATCATTCGCTGAGATAATAATTATCGGCGCATCATTAAGTTTATAATAGATCGAACATAAGCCGAATTATATACAGAGTGTCCGGTATATATGCTTTCGCATTTAGTCACATCGTTAGTTATTGATTTTTATGTAATATGTATTATATATGCAGTTTATATTAACTCTTCTCTCATTGAGTTGCCGCGCAATATATATATATATATATATAGCAACCATGAGCGCTGTCTTTTGTCAAGTTTCATACTTAATGATCCAATAGTTGGAACCTTATTCCAAAGTTAAATCCTCGTTAAGCTACATAGAGAGAAAGCTCTGTTAAACCTTCACCAAGTTGTTAATACATACAAAAATTTTATGATTCGTCATTTATATAAGTTCTTCTAAACAAATTTATCAGTGAAGTATCTTTCAGAAGTTCGGAACTTTGTTGGTGATATCGCTAGTTCAGCGCGAGCAGAAACTGGATTAAATTCTTCGCTCAATATAATTTTCCATTTTTATCGTTTTATTGAAAGTTCGGCTTCAGAGCTACCGATATTTTCAATCGAGAGTGCATTTCGCCGCGAAAATTCCCGACGTGCGTACTTTTAGTTCGCGATCTCGAGAACGATGCACTCCGCGGAGGATCCCCCGTCTCCGCAGCAATCTCAGCCCTTAAAACCGGGTTGCGTTGGGCGCGCGAAGCGCTTACTCCGCAAGTACAAATTGACTTTTTCCCCCTCTCTCACGCGACGGGACTTGCCTGATTGCTGAAAATGCAAAATAAACGGTAGCGCGCGGCCATCCTACCGACCTCAATCCGACCCATCCTTTTTTTTTGAGACAGAGAGAGAGACACGCGCGCGATGAAACGCGCGGGGATTTCTCTTTATTCCGCCGGAAATTTAATTTTCCCGCGGTTCTTCCCCTCAAAGCCGAGCCTTGCTTCTTTCACACCTTCGCGCGTCCGTCGTAACGTCGTTACGCCCCCGGAGAAAACAAAGCGGAGGCCGCGGCGCTGATAAAGAGGTCAATACCGATTTCGCCGCGGAATCGACGATAATGTCTTCGTTGAATGGCGGTCCATTAAGCTCGCGCACGGTCTGATTCTTGAAAATGCACGGGAGCGAGCGGCGACTACCGCGCGAGGATAAATTAACCGTGACGTTGATCGTTATTTATGAGTATTTCTGCCCGGTAAAAGGCGGCGGTCGGCTTGCTCGTCAGATATGTTTCCGCGCTGTGAATATAAGCATTATTCCGTTGACGGTTGAAACACAAGTCGAACATCATAATATCTCTCGCTGATGGTTTTCTCTTCTAATTTTATTTAATTCTCATTTTCCTTCGCTTTTTTATGAGAGAGTTCTTCATCAACCGCGAAGTTTACGCTCTATTTTTTACTCTCTATTTTCGCGTCACAAAATTTGCTACGAGCGATCGTCAAGCCGATTCAAAGTTTGTTGTATTAATCGATTAATTAATAACTTAATGAATACTGCGAGTTTTGCAAAATGGTAAATAAACTCTGTTCAACTTTCCACAATCTGATTTTCACACTTTGGCTGTGTCAAAATTTTCCAGATACCGTGTATATGAAAAGAAATTTGAAAATAATTATTTTATATGTATATATATATATTCGAAATCGCTACTTTATATTTTTGTACAGGATTTATTCGAGCAATCCTACTTTCCGCTTGGCGTGATGTACGATATTTTTGCGCGGAAAAAGAGCGAAGTCGACCGTAAAAAAGTTGAAACGATTCCAAGTGGAACGCAAGTGTAAATAGCACGTTGCACTGCCCACTGGTCCTTAAGGACGATAAAACACGATGCGTACGACTATCGTACGAGTTGTGAGAGGGCGAGAGACCGCTGTGAGACGGTCGTGAACAAACACACAGGTACTATGCAATCGTCTGTGATCGTTTGCAATTTAAACACAGTAGCGAGACACAGTTTCGAAACCGCTCGATCCGCTAGTAATGGACATCGATGGTAACGCGAAAAGCGCAAGATCGTCGCAATATCGAAGAAAAATATCAGCGATATCATCTGGCTCGTGCGATATTATTCACTCACAATCAGATCTGGAAATGCGACGAGAATCTTGTTGCCTTTGAAAATGTGCAATTGCGATCATAAACATTGTTTTTCCTCCACGTAGTGGCGTTTTATTGTATTATACTGTAACGTTTTTTCCAGGATCATCTAATAAGGCAAAATTACATTTGCCAACGGAATACTATATATATATATGTATTGTATCACGCAGTGTTTGCAGAGAATATTTATGAAATATTTCTTGTGTAATTTTTGCAATAGCTTTAAACACAATTTTATTTTTATTTTTTTATTTTTTTTTTATCGAGAACAACGAACGTTTTACGGATCTTAATTTAAATTATTGTTTATAATTATCCAAGTTTTCACTTTTTGCGCGCGGATGTGCATTTGCGGAAATTCAAAACGTCGCTCGCCGCGCAACACGAGATACACATTATACGCGAACAAACGTTATTTACTTTTTTTTCCTTCTCTTTTATCCATTAAGCGAATTACATTTCTAAGTAGCATAAATTACCCCGGGTAAATAAGACAGTCGCCTCAGGTCTGCCTTCGCTCCTGTTTCAGATGTTTTGAGCGGTACCGCGTGGAAATATGAAGACTGCGGTCGGTTCGTTTCTCCTTCTCTTTCTCATCATCGGCGTTGTCGTATGCGTCGATTGGAAGCACAGCGCCGTTCTGGACAACAATTTCTTGGTGCTCTGGACGCCCGATGAGAGGGAGGTCACATTCGAGGTCCAAGTGAAGACCCTCGGTTATGTCGGACTCGGTTTCACGAGGGACGACGACCATACCGGGGCTGACATGGTCATCGGTTGGGTCGATAACAACGGCCAGGTCCACCTTCAGGTGAGTCTTCTTCTTACAAGGCGTCAAATAATATCTGGTTTCTTGCGGTCTCGACAACGAGACCCTTTCTGGTCGTCTTGTCCGACCGCGTTAAAGTATAGATGTGCACTGGCACGTTGTGATTACGTGTATACAAGAGTATATATTATTTATTATAGCTTTATAAGCGCGATGCTGTACATCTCCGCGCTTATATACTAAGCGCGTCTGCGACAAAACACAGTGCGAATCAAAAATAAGAATATTTTTTTTGGCGAGAAAATAATGCTCTTGTTTTCTTTTGCGTCGATTCTAAGATTTTGTTAGAAAGTGGTTTTCTAAATAAGGGTTTTTTAAAAAAAAAAAAAAAAAAAAAAAAAAAAAAACAGAAAACAAAATGTATTGAGAAATATCTATGGAAATCAGAGATAAACAATCTCTAAAAGTGGAGAATCTACAACCATCGCCGAGATTAGATCGTAAAGAGACAACGCGAGATATGCGCTGACTTAGCACAAAGAACATTTGTGATATATCAATAGATATTATTAAATATTAATAATATGTCATTAAATCTCTCGGTTTTGCACTTAAATAAATTGATGTTGATTCACATAATTTCTACATAAATTATTAAAAAATTAAAAAAGTATTGTTTAAATGATCTTATTATATTAAATTATAATTTTATTATTTTGTGTGTACAAAAAAATTTTATTTCAGAATGTTCTTTTACATAATTTTATGTACTTATTTAACAAAATTTAAATAAGATATTTATTTGTGTAAACATTTTTTAGTCATTAATATATTTTAACATTAGCTTTATATCTCCATGCTGTTTTCTATTTCGGACAACTCTCTACGCAGAAAAACTGCAAATAGAAAAAGCGTGCAGAGACAGGAAGAGAAAGAGAGAAAAAAGAGAGAGAGAGAGTAATAGAACATTAAAGCTCACTGATATGTAAGTCAACCGCGCCAACGTTCCCGCTTGTGTGTACGCGGGGAAGAGGGGGGTAAGAATAATCAGGAATAATTATTTCCGTGCTACTGATCGAGTGGAGTTCTCTTCGAATATTGTGAAGTTTGCCCTGGCACGCCAACATTGACGATGGAACGCGCTTAATGACAGTCATTCGGGAGATAAGTAATGGCTCTCCCGTTTCGATCGGCGCATCGGATAGTTATCAATCATGCCCACTAAAGCCAGCAGCCTGTCATTACGCGTTCTCCCCATTTTACACGACACTCGGTAACATCGAGGACTCGCCCCGCGGTGGCGATCACCTTACGTAATTTTTCCGCGAAAACGTAGTTCCCGTAACTTGCTCATTATCCCGACGCTGCTCATCTTCATCGCGACGATGAGGCTTCTGCGCAACGATAGGTAAAATAAATGTATTCGCCACTTTACATTTTTGCGTCAGCTAATCGCGCTGTGTCTATACGGGTAATTTCTCTCTCTCTCTCTCTCTTTCTTTTTTCTCAAGAAAACGGACATTTAATGCGTATTCACTTGTCGAAGCATGTTAAACGTTTCACCATTACAAAAATTTGTATGCAACAAAATTATAGTCTTTTGATAAATGACGCTAATCAGTTTGTTCAGTGCACGAGAAAATTAAGGATTTCACGTTTTATGTAATGATGTGCATAATCGTAATCGCTACGATGATCGCAACTTCATGTTCCGCTATTTAATTTCGCAAAGCCGAGATTCGCAAACTTGTGCCATATGTATCGTGACTGTCCGCATCGCGGTTAGATCCAATACCGTCGTAATAGTTCGGAGTTAATACCTTGTGCGACGCGAACGCCGGCGGGAGTGACTCTTTGAATAACAAGACGTCATTCAAAGAGACGCCGGTAAGTGCGCGCGCGCGCACGTTGACGAAAGAGGAAAGAATTTTTCCGAGCGTGTAATCCAGTTCGCGCGATTTCCACGTGAACAGCCACGGAAATTTTCTGCCGGGACGGAACGTAACTTTCGAGCGTTTTTTTTTTAAATTTAAAACATCGTTAGACGCGCGCATCTGGGGACGCACGAGATTCTCTTCGGGGATCGGACGTGAAGGGGATTACACGCTATATCCACCCTTTCATCAGCGTTACGCGGCCGTTGACAGTCCGCGCACGCTTCTTTGCAGCTTGAGTCGGGTAGGTAGGTGCTTCTTCTTCATCGTCTTTCTTTTCTTTTTGCCTTTTCTTTTTACCGCCGTATCTCTTTCGCGAAGCGAGCCGAAGTGAATAAACGGCAAGGCGCGCTGCTGCTTGTTGTATCGCGCAAATTTTTTATCGTATTATTTTTAGAGTTTGTGCGTCGCGCGCGAAACATTTTGCCTAATTATCCCCATGTAGATTTCTCAGCAGCTATTTCGCGCCAAGCTTTTTATTCGGCTATGTCAAAACAAAAAGTATAGATTCGTTTTGGTTATACCATCGTGACTACGTTACGGAGATGCTTCTTACAAAGTGGAAAGCAGTCGTAACCGGGAGGACGCAATATAGGAAAGCAATCTTCCACGATGAGTACCGCGAGGGGTCGGTCGAGAGTGGTTAGGTCGGCTACATAGAGGTATAACTTTATATCTCTCTGTATTTCCTAAATGGTTTTCTCCAAAAGAAATGGAAGAGGAAATATCTTATCTTTGATTTTACAAATATATCTTGATAATATATATTTATAATACATTTATATTACATTTATTTTGTTTTAATTTTTATGCTTGTATTTTTATTATAACTTTATGTCTTTTTTTTTATGTATTTAAGTGAGTTTATTATTTTTTTATTATTACTTTTCTCCAAATGAAATGGGAGAGAAAAAACTTCTCTTTGATTTCACATGTACATCTTTTTTTTTTTGATCACATGTAACATATTTATAATATATTTAGTTTGTTTCGATTTTTATCACCCGTTACTATTTAATTTTTGAAGCTACAAGTAGATATTTCCGCGTTGTTTACTTTTTATAAAAATTGTATACGCAGGCGCGTTTCTCAGACAAAAAAATTGTTGAGTCGCATCTGTAAAGTCGATGGTGATCGATACGTTGGAAAGACACACACGATGTTACACACACGACGAGAAACCGATATTAGGAAAAAGAAAGATATTTCGATCTCTCTTTGTGAAGCGGCGCAATTACCAGCCTTCCGATTGCATTCCAAAGGATTCCGTTATCATATCTATAATGAATCGAGAAGGCACACACATCGTTCACCCACGTAGAGAGATGGGTAAAGAGAGAGAGAGAGGTAGTCGGACTGCAGATCGCGTCCGTCTCGCGTGTCCGCAATTTTTCCGGCAGAATCGTTGCTCGCTCGTTCCATAATGCATGCCGCGCGCCGCGCAATGCTCTATGCGATGCAACCGCGTCGCCGGACGTTCTCATACGTCGTGAAAGAGAGGAGCCGATAGAGGCGGCGGACGGAGGAGCGCGGAGGAAGAAGCGAGCCTGGCGGACGGACAGAAAGGGAAAAAGACCGCAGCATCCAGTGGGAGCGAGAAGCTTTTTCGTTATGATCGTAATCTTAGAACCAGACCAGCCGCGGGCATCCGGACCAACCGGACGACTGCTACTCCACTCGATTTCTTACTCGCCTCGCAGCCGTTCCTCCGGTCGATACGCGACTTTAATTCGCCTTTCGCGTGGGCGATAGAGACGCGCCGGGGAAGGGAAAGAGAGGAAGGAGGGGGGTGGGAAGAAACGAGAGACGATCCTGTCGCAATCCGATATGCATGTCACGTCGTGATCACCCGAGTGTTTGTCCACACGAAGGGAACTTGCGCACGCAATAAGCAAAATCGTCCTGATTTCGTATACCTACCGTGCGCATTACACACGTGCGCGTGAAACGCGGATTCTAATGACAGTTTATCGAGGAACCGTGTGCGATTGATAATGATTGTGTTTGCAAAGCAAAGCATTATATAATAAAACTTAATAATTCGCACTTACACGCGCGAAATAATATAACATTGCGTTTGTTTTGATGCGTTCGAGAATCTCGTATAAGCTACGCGATTAGACACACATATCGGCTTCGAAAATTGCATCCTTTGTATCAAACAGCTCCACCCTACTGTATTATCTAACTCAATTGTTTTGCATGATAAATCTCACCGTGACCAGACGTGTACGTTCAGCGTACTGACTGTTTGCTGAATAAATGATGTAACCGGTAATACCCCGCCGTTGCAGTGCGTTCTCCACTCGTGAAATTCGCGTGCGTAACAGGGAGTAACAGAGAGAGAGAGAGAGGGAGAGAGAGAGAAGAAGGATATGGCAAATAACCGGCTGAATTAATAAAGTCGGCGCAACAGGGAGGTATCGCTAAATCATAGAAGACACGCGGGATTAACCGTTTCGTGCGCATTCGCCGCGAGAGCGCACGAAATAAAGCGCGAATTGCGCATTCGCCGCCCTGCGCGCACTCACGTGTGTGCGTTCGCATAATCCCCCTTCCCACCCAATGTAATGCGCCGGCAGATTGCATTTTCAACGAGGTCAAATAATCGCGTCCAATTGCGAGATGTTTAATTCGTTACGTTCCGCGCGTATTGTTTTGCGGCTTGTCACGTGGCGCGCAATATTCGCGGACGGCTTTATTAAAATATCTCGTGCGGTTTTCCCTCGCGACCCGCCGCTCGCGCCGCCACGCTTTTTGTCGTCGATTTGTGTCGCATTTCGCAGCTTCCGTCGCATTTTAATAACGCGACGCGACACGGACGACGAATGGACGGACCGCGGATTTTTTTTCCGTGTCTTTTGTCTACATAAGTCCCGTCTATCTGATTTCTGTTCGAACAACTTGCGTTCAATTCGCAGAGACGGGATTGTAAGCGCAGATTCTTGTTAAATTACCTGAAAAAAAAAACTTACTTTTTTAGAGCGCATTATAGTTTTGTTCAACTTTGATCTATTCTACAAATAGCAAGCTACAAGGGTGGGACACGTGTCTTCTTAGGTATCAAACGCGTGTCGCGCGCCTGGTCAGTG
Source organism: Pseudomyrmex flavicornis (assembly GCA_014825475.1). Lineage (NCBI taxonomy): Eukaryota > Metazoa > Arthropoda > Insecta > Hymenoptera > Formicidae > Pseudomyrmex > Pseudomyrmex flavicornis. Next base: position 17,403 of record QVNW01000693.1, on the reverse strand, counting down.
ACTGCGAATATGTATTACATCTATATGCTTTATGCATCACATCTATAGCACACCGCGGTCGTATAGAGTTAATCTTTTCTTACTGAATTTAATCATGATACTAGACTCTAGTTACTCTTGTTCCGGATCAGAGTTATAAATTCCAGGTAGAAGCTTGTCTTTCTCTAGATCATATGTATAAAAAGTCATACACACACACACACACATTACTTAGATATCTCGGTTTAAATTACTGTTGCAGTAACTTGTACAACTGCAATTTTGTCGATCGCGCACAGCTTGCAATAATATAAGTTCTAGTTAGCAGCCGCCTACTTATTTTCAAATCTTTTCCTCTTATACATGACTATACAACGGGCAGAAACCGCCGATTTAGCAAGTTGCCGGTAATTCGAATCGACAAAAAAAAAAAAAAAAACCGAGAGAGTCTTTAGGCGGTTCGAGTTCACAGGCGCGTTATTATCCACTACTCGCAGATAGCCGCCGGGGCGCGAAGGGTTAAATCACCTTTCGCCGGCGCGACAGGGGACGCGCGCGTGCACGCGCGAGGAGAGGGACGGGGACTAAAAACGAGGAAATGATAAAAGCCCGCTGGCGCGACGTCCTTGCGTAAAAATGCTAACGATGCATCTGCATACGGCGCCGGCGATGCACCACCATTGCGGAGAACCACGATGGGTTGAGGAGACGGGGGAGAGAATGGAGCGAGATGGAGAGAGGGCTGGAAGAGGGAGAGGAGCGCAGCGGGGTGGAATGACTGCGCGCGCGGAGGTTATTCCCAAGGCACTCCTGCCACGGGATTCCCCCCCGATGCGATTTTAGCCGAGGCAAATAGGATTCAGCGTAAATGCAGTCACGTGTAGCGCGCGCGCGCGTGTGTGTGTTTCGCGAGTGCTGTCGCGGCACTGTTTGAACCCTTTCCGTTTTCTCCCTCGAACCGCCCGACCCCCGCTCGCCCTTCGCCCGGCTTCTCGTGGAGTCCGCAATAGAAATCCGTGGCGGAGCGAATGCGCGAAATTGCAGCGGCTGAGGATCGCCGCCGTCCCGACGATGAGCCTCCGGCCAAGTTGATTCCATCCTCATGTTCACGCGCGCCGGGTACTTACCGGGTCAGATCCTCGGTGCTGCCGGTTGTTACGGCGCTCGAAATGAACTCTTGGGATCGCTTCGCGCGCCTTCGTATCCTACATGCCCGGAAGAAATCCCCCGGAACAACAGCATCCTTGGAGTTCCCATCTCGTTCGTTTTGTCGCGTTGCTCAAGTTCCTCAACAACATATCGCTTATATATATATATGTCGCGTATATGTATGTGTTTACGGGGCACATACGTGTACATCATCGCTATCGTATCACTTTAGCAACCGCGATGTTATTGCTTCCTCACTTTATTGATGAAGCTTTTTGTTGCCGATTCACGCTGAATGGTTCGTATCACTTAAACACGATGTATGCAACACTCCGTGACGTTACAGTGGCTTTATAATGGCCATATGCGGGACACGCCCTCACAGCCGCCATTAAGATTCTTTAAGGAGCAAAACCGATGATCACACAATGCATTTCCATAGGAGAGAAAGAACTCGTGTGGATTATTTCTGATCGATAAGTCGCGTGTCGTTTTCTTCATTGCGCATCCATGGAAATCGATATTACCAAGTAACATTATGCGCTTTGGTGATCTCAGTAGCGGATAATATTACGTAACGCAGTTGTACCTAATCAGGAACAATACCTGCCATTACCCTATCTAGATTGCGCTATATATATGGCATCTATATAGCGACAGCTTTAACTTCTGCGCAGCGTCTAGGTGATATATTCCGACATATAGAAAGAGATGAAAGGGTTGATGAACTGATTAGATTAGCAGATAAATCTTTTTCACTTTGTGAACAAATTAATTTTATCACTTTCTTTCTTCGAACAGTCGATTATTATCACGTCAATTTCACGCGTGTATATATAAAATATTCGCGATGCGAATTGATCGAAATGAAGATCGTCAGAGGAGAAGTTTTCGAGATCGAAACCACCCAACTGGACGTCGAGAGGCAATCACGCGGGAAACAACACGAGCAAACAATAGACGGATCGAAAAAGAAGAGAGCGAGTGCCGTCCGTGCACGCAGGTGATAGATCGCACCTCGTCTTGTGAATATAGATCGGCGCTTGTAACGCATCGGTTCGTTGAACGGTTAGAAAGAGAGAGAGAGAGAGAAAGAGAGAGAAAGAGAGCTAGTTCCTCGGTAGGTTCGGTCTCGCCGATCGGCGACTCGATAATGTCAAAATTCCCATATGCGGGGCGTGAACGAGCGCTCTGTATGTTGGGACCACTGGAATTATTATCTCTCGACTGACTCCGAGGAGGCGTGCGCGCTCGAGGATTCTTTAACGAGGTCCTCTTATCCGCCTCTCGTCACCGTCTTTATGAATCGAGACGCGTTTACGTCGAGACGAATTTAAATATAATCAACCGCACAAAAAAGATATAGACTAGAGATACTCTTAATTGCTTTTCTTTAGAGACACACGGACAGATTTTTTTTTTTTTATTTTTTTTTTTTATTATTTTCAAACGGTGTCACTCGGCGAACCTTTGATCTTTTGATAAAATGCAATGGATTTCTTTTTGTTTCAAGGTCGTGCATTCGAATTTAAATATATTGGCCATTCGAACCAATCGCAAAGCTATTTTGTTACAAATTTAGTTCCTTCAAACAACATGATTATACGTGAAAATTGTTGGACGATAAAAAGTTAACAATTTACTTGGTTGGCTCGTCATCAATGTAAAAATATTTTCCTTGGTTCTTGTTTTGTTTCATCATTTGACCTTGTTTCTCTCTACCGATTGTTGAACAGACACCGATGAACTTCCAAGTATCGAATGTGTGTTATTACGTAGATCGAAAGCGCAGATAATCTCGCGATGCGCACGACTCCTCTTTCGCGTGGCTGTTGCGAGAGAACGACGACGATGCAAATGCCGCCGGAAGCGTTTCTTCGCGACTTCCTCCGGGGAGTCAGCAGATGGTAGTAGTTTCGTAGTACTGCTCGTGTCAAGTGTCTTTAACTCTTTTTGTTTTTTTTTTCGTTCGTTTAAAGAATACCGCGTTTCTTTAACGCCTTCTCGGCTAATGGATTACACATGCATCAGGAGAAAAATAAAGCGACAAACACTTTACAAAACCGGCTATCGCGAGAAAGAAACTACGTAAGTCCTGGAAATACTTGCGTAATGTTTCCTCTTTGCTCAGAAATGAAGTTTTCTTTTAAATAAAACCATATTTACACATGCTATAGTAAATAGATTTTATTTTTTTCTCAACAATAATTAATAATTAACGCGAGTTGGCAATTATTATTATAAATCATAAATATGTAACAATGACGTGATAATAATTAGTAAATAGCAATAATGTACTTGCTGCGTATTGTTTCAATTTTGCGGTGTTGACGAATTCGTTGATCATTATCACTTTGAAACGACAAAATTTTCCCGTTACAAAATTGTTGATGCAGTTACGCGCATGAGAGAACTGCATTCCGAACATTCATACAATATTATCGGGTGGCCGTGTGATTGTGTGCGTGTATGTATAGCGTGATCGACGTGATTAAAAATGTATTCACGAGTAAAGGTATATCTCCCCTTCCGCTCTGTTATGGATCGCGACCGAATACACACCGGCAAATAATTCCGGCATACATAATTCAGCTCAATTATCGCAATTATTTTACAGAATCCATCGGATGGGTCAAATATGCGACCTGCATAAAATAACAATTACAGAACAGCGACAAGGGGTATGAGAAAGGGAAGGAAGGGAGAGTGACGGCGCGGACTGGAGGGTCGATTCGTTAGGGAGATTAATATCGCGGGAGACGTTGCGCGAAAATCGCGAACCCTTCAAATATGCCGCTCCGTTATCGCGGCTTGATATGTCCGTGACAAGCGATCCGATACGCATGCAAATTCGCGTCGTAGCGCGAGAGCGCATTTATTGAGCCGTGAAATACGATCTATCGATAAATAACGCCGGGTTACTATAGCGATTATGCCGAAACGTTACCGATCCGACGTTCGCACGCGTCGCGAGATACGTAACTGTAATTGATTGTCGCTTTATGGCAATTTAAAGCGAGTAGACGGTTTCCACCGGACGGACGCGCGCGGCGCGACGTCGATAAATCGGCGAGCACAGCGGACAGTGACGACGAAACGCGCGAAATACGCTTCGCGCTCGAAATTTCACGTTGCGCAGAGCGCTCGGTGAAGTTTGTTTCGGAGCGAAATTCGCGGAGAGGAATTTTCGGCATGTATAGAAATGTTCGATTATTCCGATGTCATCGCGGTGTTCCGCTTTGTTCGTGCATTTATTCTGCAAAATTCAGATGACTCGAATATTCGGAGAATGTTAGACACAAAATAATTTTCCTTTGTTTTCCTTATTTTACACGTACGTACATACATACGAGTGACAGAATTAAGTTTGTGTGTCTTTCAAGTTGTTTCAACAGAAGAAGATAAAGTTAGATCGATGTAGATGAGAAGATTGACAGACAATTATTTATAATTGCGAAAGCAAATCGAAGCTATCGATTTGGCAATATTTTACTTTCGAGACGATGGCAGCAACGGCTGCGGCGATCGCCATTAATTTGCAATTAGTCGGAATTAGACGCAGCGGGATAAGTTTCCGCGAGCGAAACGGGGATTTGCCGAAACGCAGCTGCCGTGGTGTGTGAGAGAAAGTTACCGAGATCCGCCAAATTGGGTTCAACTTCTATTGGCTGCCCCGTACAACGACGGTACGACTCATCGATCGTGTTGCGGCTAAGCCAATTACCGATACACCGGCTTTGTCTTTCGGTTCTACTCGTGCCGTGGCGTCGGCTTCTAATGGCCGATAAATAAAGACGACCGTTGTTTAATTTTTTTATGCCGTCATTCAATTTTTAATCCTCCCGATTCTCGATGCAATACAAACGAAAGTGCATTTAGCTACTTTGTAATCAAAATTAATGACATGCAGTGATAATAAAATATATTGAAAACTTATACTATAAGTAGTCGATTATTGACATTCTAGTTTCTCAGGCAAACATTTACGTTTTTATCGTGCAAATCTGTTTCATTTGTTACGATTGAAATGTACGATAACGTGACGTTGAATGAAGAAAAGAAATTAAATTTTTTTCTAAAAAAAGGAATAGAAAAAGTGCGATGTCGTGCGACGTGGAAAGAAAACCTGCGAGAAATATACGAGTTTCAAAACCTTTTTCATTGGGAGAGAAATAAAGAAAAATTGAAAAAAAAAAAGAAAAAAAAGTGGTTTGGTAATTTTTTTTCAATCACATCCGCTACATCTCTCATCTATACTGATATAATTATTCGCCGTTTATACGGGAAATGATGAAGTTTAATTAATTCGTTCTAGATAGCGAGTTACGCGGAGGAGAAAAAGTGAGTTCGCGTACACTCAATATGCAGCCCCCGAGCTCATCTCCCGGCGCGCGCGTTTAACCGTCGCTAGAGTAGCGATCATAGTGCGTGTTCCGAATGCGAATACTACATTGTAATTGGTTCGCCGTGATGAGCTTAACTACCATATAAATTGACTAGAAGAAGCCACAACCGGTCTTTAATGTATGCCTTTCTACGCCGCGGAGTAACGTGAGCTCGCCGCGGCAACTATGCCGCGGAGCGCGCCGCTTTTTGCTGATCGTGCGTCAGCAATAATCCGCCTCGCATTCGTATTCCAACGTCGGCGTCGTTTTATGCCGTTCGGATTCACTCTACTCATCACACAATATTAGACACAGCTCCGTTGTGCAGTTGCCTGCAGTTTCCTGCATCGCGTATTTCATTTCGCGCATTTGCACCTTCGCGATTGATATATAGCGACGCCAGCGATCTTTTCGAGACTCGCGTCTTCCGAATAAGGAACGCGACACACTATGCGTGATGTGTAATTTATTAATCGCACAAGTTGCAATTACGGAATAATGATAATCTACGAACGTACGGTATACTGCATTTTTGCGTTTTCCGTTATCGAGCTTCTCTCTTTTACACCGCCTTGTATAATGACATTACGGTACCTTCCCTCTACACTACGTATACTACGGGACTTTGCGTGTCCGGATATCGAAGTGAAAACGCGCGATCTCGACGGCCGAATACCGGCGTCGTGAGAAAGCGGAAATGGAGGTCGTGTGAAGTTTCCTCGTCGATAATCGAAGGAAACCCTCCGTGCGCGGCGCGCTGCACTTGTCGATGTGAGGCACTTTAAATACCGTCAGCGGCTGTCCGTCGCTTTTATGTTGCTGGTGTGCGGGAAGCCACGCGAGTGTCGACATCGCTCAAAGCGGCCCGGGACTGACGTTTATCGTGCCGTGCCGTCAGCCCGATCATCTTCCCTTACCCTCTATTATCGCCGCCAGTTATTTGGATCGTTATTGATAGACTCGTTACGACGGTCGAATCCGACACGACGCGTAGCTTCGCGTTAACGAAGGTAACGAAGAGATGTATCGTAACTACTTTGTTCTTTCTTTCTCTTTCTCTTTTTCTCACTTTCTCTCTCTCTCTCTCTCTCTCTCTCTCTCTCTCTCTCTCTCTCTTTCTATGTATATTGATATCCCGCACACCGTAATCACAAATGTGTACGAAAGCAATCAAGAGAAATTTTATACAGCTGCGCGATAATTAGTTATTAACGAAGAGGAATTGCAATTGCACTTATTAGAGAGTGGACGAGACAATTAAACGAAACTTCAAGATAAACGCACGCGCGCGCGTCTGATTATTTGTAATTATTTCTAATTGCAACTGTGTGAAAATATTGCAAGTAATAAACATATTTTATTAATCGCGATTGTGTATATTTCTCAATTCAATATATGTAGAAACAAACACGCTTTTGTCCAATCACAAATTTGCTCGGGCACAATAATAACTTATTAAAGCCAGGAGGAAGTTTTATCGAGACGGACGGATGGGAAATTAATTGCGGTTGTACTTTCCGGGGAAAAAAAAAACAGCAGAGAAAGGAAGAAAAGTTTTAGCGAGCCCTTGAGGAAAATCTTTCCGGCGCTTATGGAACTCGTCCGTGTCGGATGAGGCTCCGCAGACACTTCGCGCGGTCAGAATGCTGCTCGCGACAAAAAGAAATTAATCGCGGCTATCGCGCTATTACGGTGGTGGCAAGGAGTTCACGTAAGAAACGGCAGTTGAGGCGTTCTCCGCGATTAATCCGTTTTTTTTTTTTTTTTATAGCATTATCCTCGCTCGGCACTCCACGCGATCCATAACCGTCTTGGGACTTAATCCAGCGCGGCGAGAGGACATACATTTGTTTCCTGCTTTCCGTTCTCTTTTTTCGTTCTCTTTCTCTGTCTTTCATTCCACAAGTCGCGATGCGCTTTTTCGCGCTCGGATAACGACAGTAGTGGGAAATCCTTAATAATTGTTTCCGTTATTTCCCGTTATCTGTGAGACCGAATAAGAGTCGGAGAGCGAGAGAGAGAGAGAGAGAGAGAACACAGTCGGGAGACCGGACAGTTTCAGACCGGGTTACAGAGAGACGATACAAAGGATCAAATCTGCCAGGTCTTAACGAGCTCCGGCTTAGGACGCGGATCCTTGGGGTGAAACTGGCTTACACCGCCGAAACCCGGCTGGCGGGTCGCCGCGGACGGAAGAGAACGCGGAAGATGTCGTTGCAGTGAGAGGAAACAGATAGATAGAGACTTAGAGTTTTAGTCGACGGATAGGGAAGGATTGCGGGAACCGCCCGCTCGCTCTTCCAACCTTCGTCCCGCGTTGCTCCCCTCCCGTTCTCTGTTATCCTTGCTCGTCCCCTGTATCTCCGGCTGTAACAAGCGCCCCGGTGTAAAGTCGACTTTGGCTGACTCAGCCCCCGGCGCAGTCGTGTAATTTTACCTCTTCTCTACGGCTTCTCCGTGCAACCCTTTCCCTGCCCCCCGGCTGCCACTGTTCTCCGGCTCAGAGCTGTCCCACATCCTCCGCGACTTTCGCATTGTATCGAAATTCCCGAGAGTCCAGGCTTGCTCTACGAGAGACCGTGCAAAAATGGTTAGTCTCGCTTCTCAAAGGCAATGTACAGTACACACTCTCTCTCTCCGGGAGATTTTTCAATTGGTAACCGATCCGATAGACAATTGGTCCTCCTCGAGATTTCGGACGTCTGCAAAGTCAATGATTGGCAAAGAAACCGATCGATTGCTTGTGTGATAATTATAACTTTTGTCGTGTACTTCTGAGAAAAAATACAAAGTAACACATCCTACATTTATATGTACACGGCGAACATAAACTTCTGTAAAATAGATCAAACCCGCAATACTGAAGTTTATGTGCAACCGCGACGACGTACAGTAAATTAAAGATACGGAAAGTTTCGTACGTGGTTTAATTTCTGCGGCCATCAAATCTGCGGTAATCTGCGACGTGTGGTGCGATTGAAGGGAATTGGAGCGTAATATATGGATAGTGTCAGGTTTAATGCACGTGTATTATAGACTTCGCGCCGGCGCAACTTCACGAACCGAATAGATACTTCTTCGTCGGAATACAACGCGCGCACCAAAGTTCGCGTGTGGGAATATGGCGACCGGTGAAGCAGACACATCGCTCCGCGCGTTTGAAGTTTCACAAACGATCCCCATTATTTTCGTTCCGAACAAACTTCCGCCCGGCTTCGTTCGCGCGCGTAGCAAATTCCATTAATTAATCTCTTAATGAGCGATGCTCGTTAAATCCGCGACGAGATTAAATAATATTTCTCGGTAGCAATTGCGCCGGAATTAGGGGGAACCGGTCGAGTCGTCCCGTTCCCTTATTAAAGTCACGTACGGCTCATTATATTTCTCTCGCGGTGTATTCTCTTTTCGTCCTCGGTTTTTGTTTCTTTCTTTTCTTCTCGAACGCATAACTGCGGCGGCGGTCACATAACGCTTGGCGAACGAAACGAGATCGCCGCGGCGAGATTTCAGAAACCGGCTATCTTCTTGTTGCTTCCCTCATGCGTGAAGCGTGCGTGACACGTTTTTACGCCTCCGGCGATCCGGTTGACGATGAGATTCCTCATTCTGCGAGACTCGCGCCGATCTGACGCGCGAGTCTATAGCGGCGTAGTAGCTGATTGAATTGCGTATACGATAACATCACGTGGCTGCGACGATGCGTTTATTGATTTAAACATTTGAACACAGTGAGAACGTCTTTCAGATGATGTACAACATTACAACATGAGAGATTTACAATTTAAAAAAAATTAATTAATTTGTCATACTGTGTAAGAGAAAGCAGGAGAAATTTCGATTTAATACAGGTATGCTTGATGACTTACTTAGTCCAAACTTCTACGGAGAAAATAAACTTGAATTTAAAACACGATTATAATATACTGTAAAAGTAAACGTGTAATTTGATGAACGAAAAACATAATAGTTGTATCATATTTCGACCCTCTCTTCTATCCGTCAATTATTCCGGTCGCGGTACCTGTAATCATCGAGAGTTTAGTTCATGATAGTTAAAACACAGCTTCTCGGCAACTCTAGGCGCTCTTGAGCAAACAATGCGGAACGTGAAGCGGTATACAATTTGATTCGAAATCTAGGACAACTCCTCTGGGATTCTAAGATAAAGTGAGATCATTAAATTCACACAATAATCATAGAAAATAAACAAGATCTCTTTGAACTTGACAGCTTAGTTTAGAAAATTCGCTGAATTTCGAAAATCGTGAAATCAATCAGTTTAGAAATTTAAGCAGTGAAAATAAATAATATCACGATATCAGTCAGGTGTCTGTGTGTGAAACTGAAACACACACAGAAGGTTTTTTTACTCTACAAAAACATTAAAACCAAAACAGAAATTATCTTATTAATAATTAAAAATTATCAACATTGCAGTATAAATATCTATAATAATAAATAACAGTTATGTGATCACTTAATATGTGAGAAAAATAGTAGAAATGAATATAAAACAACGATCAAATCAAAAAAGTGTTAGGCGATGAACTGAAATAAGATGAACACTCGAATTAAAAGTGTGACTAAATAAGCAGCGATTTTAGAGTTTCACGATAGAGTCTGTGACGAAAGTTATATTTAAAAAGAAATTGAACTTCTTAATTCAACCGTTCCCGGAGAATGAGATTCGCAAGTACGTGCGCAAGTTAGGCGGAATGTGCGCGCTGTCTGCATCACGACACTCTCATCGTCTCAACCCTTCCCTTCCCCACTTCCCTCTTCCCACCCTCCGGGCACTGTCTCATCTTATAAGGGGAACGTCCATATCTCGGAGTACAGCTGTAGCTGCCGTTGCGGTTGCAGCCAACCGGCAATCTCGCGCGAATCTTTTCACCCGGTCAGTTTTCTCCTCTGCTTGTTCTCGTCTGTCAAAATATTCGCTTTACGGGCCAATTCTGTTATAACGAATGTCAGCGGAACAAAATCGTCGCGATTCCCGAGGCGATTCGCTGTTCTAAATCTGCGAAAAATGGTTCGATAAATTTTTGCGGGAATCTCATCACACCTGACAAAACATTTCAAATTGTGAACTCTTCTCTGATTTATTTCACGACTTTGTTTTCTCGGGGAAAAAAAAAAGTCTGGAAAAATTTTAAATTTACTTATTTCTTTTTTCTCCCTAAAAAACGGATGAGTTTTTTTTATATATCTTTTTGTGTCAAAATCGAGGATATAATAATGATATGTAACGTAATAAAAATGGAGGCTAGGATATGGAGGGTCATAACATATATATCGCGTACGCGTCTTTGTTCGGAGCGAGCACATTTATGAGACGAAATAGAAGCCCGAGAAAAGAAACAGCCGGAAAAACCTCACGGACGATGAATCCTCATTCATAAAGATAAGACCTCACCTCAGTAAACCTATATATTCGGTGCGGTTTTCGTTGGCAACACGTATATCACGGTTTGCGAATTTGGCGATTTATCGCGACGAGCAAATAAATACAGCGCTCTGTGTGTAGGCGCCTGTGCGCGCGTGAGAGAGAGTTTGGACCGTGTGTACTCTATAAATATATACACTTCATCCCGATTTAAATAAAGATTAAGGGCTGAAAGCCGCGGCAGCTGTAGATTTACGTATCACATATACACACGAAACTTTATCACGCGTAAATTGTATATAAAACATTTATCTCTCTCTCTCTCTCTTATCGCAATTTTATAAATTGTTATAAATTTTTCTCTGACGGTTTACATTTTTTTCAATATTCTTTTTCCTTTGACGCGCACACCGGCGCTATTAAGTCATAACATTCATCATGCTCGTCGCAGCGCGGCTCTGTCTATCTATTCAGAGGCAAATCGCGCATCGTAATAACAATTCTGAAACTGCGATGCGCATAAACGATCTCTGACCGGCTCTGAAGATTTCGCATCGCGCTCGTTCTCTCTCTCTCTCTCTCTCTCTTTTTCTCGTCCTCTGCTCTCGTGTTACTTTCTCGCTCGAGTTCTGTCTCATCTTATAAGGCGAACGTCCATATCTCTGGGCCTTCTTCAACCGTGGTTGCCGCGCAGTTGGCCTTCCGAGGAACTTTGGTCCCTCGGACCTCATTCTCGCTCTCTGTCCTTCCCTTTCCCTGTCTGTTCATCTCCGTTTCTCTTTCGAAGCGCTTCGGAGTGGCTCCGAGGACCGCGTGCGTAAATGTGTATCAGGAATGATGTATGGAGGCCGAGATCAGAGAAGGAGAGACGGTGGGAGAAGAAGCGGTGGAGGAGTCCAGAAGGGCATGCTGGAGACGAAGGGGAGGAACTAGTTATGGTAATGAGGAGATGCAATGATAGCTCAGCCGTTTGCTTCGAGTTTTCGTTCCCTCTCTGTCTCTCTCTCTGTCTTTCTCTCTCTCTTTACCTTCATTTTCTCTCCTTATCTAACCTTTTTGCTTCGTTTGACTCTTTACCTTCGCTCTGCCTTCGTATGGCGATGATCTCTCCCCGGGACCGCTTACGCACCTTTTTACGCCTTATTGTTCACCGAGATATGGCTGTTACCCGCGCGACTCCTCGCAATCTCCACTGTGTGTGGAGATGTGTGCGTAAAGGTCCCGCGCGCGCATACGTCGCATAATGGGACGGCTGCTCACTTTAAACACGGTAAATAACTCGTGCAGTGGCGCCGCAATATCTGTAACGCGGAATTGTTCGGACGAATAACCGTTCACTTTTTAACGTGATTTTCATGCGAATTATTCTAATTTTATTTGAGGTTCAGAGATGTGTGAAGTTTCAGTTTCAGTTCGAAATACGCGTGTGTACTGAAATACCATATGTACACATTACCAACTTTGGTAATAATTACATTTAAGTTATACCAGTAAAACACAATTAATACAAGAAGACTAATTAACATTTCGTATGTAATGTAGAATTCTTAATTTTCATAGTTTTACATTTGCTCTCATAAATATTACTTTTGAAATTAATTAAGATTCATTTTCTCTGGCGAAGTGCAAAGGGAACGAACATAACTCTAACAGAACTCCAACTTCATTTACTATAGCTATACATACGTAATTTCTGAATCCGTTATTACATCATTGTGCAATTTACACACTGCTGTTTGTATTCTCATGCCACGAATTAACCGATCCAACGTCCATTCCTGGTCAGCGCGCCCCGGAGGGATTCCGGCGGAGAATTCCGAGCGCGATAGCATCTTAAGAATCCTGAAATTCCTGAGCCGCGCGCACGGCGAGAACGAATTATCCGTGAATTCGACAAATTATCGAGGCGCGCGCGCGTTGTACTCGTCGTCGTCGTCGTGTGTAACACATTGTCGGGGTGGCGCACACTCGCGCTTCTCTCTCTCTCTCTCTCTCTACTTACTCGCCCGCCTTGTTAAGATTATCAGCTCGTAGGAAGCCGCAGACCGGCGGTTTTCGTCGCCCCGAGATAAATTCCGGCTATTCGGCTACTTAACTCGTATTACGGCTAATTGGTGTAACGGCCCCCGTCCGTTTAATGGCTCGCTTTAACGGCGCTTTCATTTCTAACTCCGTTGAACTCCGCTCGTACTTCAGTGTCCGGCCCTTGCGTCCAATTAACGCACGAAATTAGGCCGCGGGGAAACACCCCGAATTCTTAGGATTCGAATTAATTGTTAATACGATTTATCGGGATAAAACAGTGACGCATCACGCAATCGCCATCTATTCAACTTTCAGACATGCGCAAATAAAAAATGTCTGATTGTCGTTTTTCTTTCCCTCTTATTTCTTTTTAATTTTTAATACAAACGTATAACTTGATGTGATTTAAAATGTCAGTTTGAAATTAAAATCACAGATAAAATACAAGGGAAAAAACGTTTAAAATGATATAAGTTCTTCTAACTTTTGTTATATGTAAAAGTGAAAGATTTTTACTTCGAATTCAAGTGTGCAGTGTTTTATTATAATATCAGTATTTAATATAGCTCATTTTTCAATTAAGGAACTACTATTTTTCTCCTTCCTATCATTCTCGCTCGTGTATTTTCTTTCTGAGAAACTTCAAACATTAGAGAGAGAGTTTATTTTTGAAACAAGTATTTCTTCTCGCGCGGTTATAAATTATCATGGCGGGCCAACAATATCGCAGTCGAGGACAAGGATGGTAAAATGAATTATACCGCTTCGCGTCCTCGCTCGACGGTCGATACGTCGTCCTTCGAGATCCCTTCTACGTGTCGGGCAGCTGCGTCGTTTTCGCCATTCGGCAAGATCGTCCCATGTGCGTTAATGAGCCGCGATGAGGAGACGACGGCAGGAAAAACGAAAGCTGCGAGCAGAACGAGAGAAGGGAACTCCTCTTCTATATTCCCTCTGGCGAAACGAGAGCAAGAAACGCGCCGAAAAGAGCGACGTCGAATCGCGCAGCATGGAAGGAAACGTAGCGTGATACCGGGGATACTTTGTCACTTCCTCCCCCGACGTCCCAAGATGTGTATTTCTGAGTCGGCAAAGACGGCAGTGTTTTTCTCCGGTGTCGTTGACAGTTTTGCTACTCCAATGTCGACATGGCACTCTCGCATCGGCCAAGCAGACCTGACACACGCGGTAGCAGTGTATATCCGTTTCGAGATAAAGCGCGAAGAGGAGTGAAAATGACAAGGGTCTTTCTAACGACAATCGCGAATTCACTTTCAAAGGAAGACTCTCGACTAACGTCGCGTCGAACGCTCCGAGACGCGTTTCTGAAAGAAACCGTACGAGAGAGAGCGTGCCTTCGAAAAAACTTTCTGTATATTGTTTCCTTCTCGAGAGTTTCATGCTACATCTTAAAAGAGTGTGTATATAAATTTTGATGAACAAATAAAGCAGTGAGAATCATTCTGCTATATTTTTATCGTTCAATCGTCACTTTTACAAGGACATTTTTGTTTGCATTTACTTCACTCTCTCTCTCTCTCTCTCTCTCTCTCGCTTTTCTCTTACTTTCGGTACTCTCGTCCGAAACCCGTTCGTCCAAAGTGAATCGTGCAAATTCGCCTTAATACATTCAGACAGGATTTCGCCAAGGAGGGAATTCACTTCCGCGCGATCCTACGGTTTTCGAACGCGGCAGAAATTGGCGGGAGCGACGTCGGGAGTTGACTGGAAGAACAGCATTTCCCTTGAGACAAATGGAAAAAGAGACGCGGCTGATGGAGAAAGAAGGAAAGGGACAGGCTAAATGGACGTCATCCGTCCAACCGCCAGCCAACTTGGGTAAATAAGTTATCAAGAAACCCATCCAGACATTCGACGAGAAATTAGCGGAACGGAGCCCGATTTATCACGCGCCTTTGTATTGAAATCATCTTATTTCGCGTCGGGCGCGAAACAATCTTGGAGACATCCGAGATGAAATTAACAACGTGGCGAAATTTCTTTCGTCCGATTTTTCTCCAAGCTTATATTTTTCTCAGAGCTCTCTCTCTCTCTTTCTCTCAATCTATACTCTATCTTGAAATTTATCTTATATATTTGTCACTAAATAATTTATATTGAAGGATGTGATTCACTCTGCAATCGAAGATAGCTATTCACATCTTCCACTCGAGAAATAGACACGATTATTATATCTAACTCTTGACGCAACTGTGATGTGAGTTAAACTTCAAGTTTTTTTACTTAATGCTTTTGCGGTGTGTTACAAGAATTCCTGAAGATGATTTTTGGAGTTTGAACCGCGTCAGTGTCATTTTTATAACGACGTTTCGTAGACAGAGTATCAGGCTGCTGCTTTTGAGATCCTGATGAAAAGTGAACTGAAACGTCCACAATATGTTGGCATGAAAATGACACTGACGCGGTCTAAATCCGAAAGTCATTTTCAAGAATTCCAAGTTTTATTAGTTTTAGTCTCTCTGCACTTACATGATATTTCCAAAACGTTCGTAAAAACAAAAGAAAGTCACACGACATACAAAATATATGTTACTTTCTTTTGTAATAAATGATGGTTTCCTTTGAATGCCGGAGAGGATAATTACACAATAATTACACATGCAATTGCAACGTACGACGCACACGTAAGTTTTATTAATTCTTTCCCAAGATAATCTCTATACTTTCTTATATTATACGTATTGCATTGCTTATCAGAAATTTCGAGACAGCAACGTTAGATCGATATCATATATTAAACCAGTGATCGTAAATATTGCGTCACGGAAGGCTGTAATATTCTCATTTAATTTCGTGGAAATCATTTTACGGCGCGCCTGGACGCATTACGTGACACACATGCATATCCGAACGATATCCCGTCGATCTCGATCGCTCGCTGCGCTTTAACCGCGACAGATATATCGTTTTTTGACGTTGGTCAACAACATCTGCACGCAGATGAGAGCTCAGCTCTCTCGGGCGACTTTACGATGGTCTCGAGAGAGGCGACGTCGGACCAGTCGCCGCTAATTTTATCGGCTTGTAAGACAGCGGGCGCGCAGGTTGTCCTACCAGTTCGAAGGTTTGAAAGGGGTGTCCTTTTTTTTCTGAGCGCGTCTATTCCCGTCCTAGTTTCTTACTTTCTTTTTCTGCTTGTTTTATTCCTGACTGAAATTACTTTTAATCGCATCATGCTTATTAAGATTCCCGACACAAGTATGAAAAAATTCAATAAAGACGAAGAGCTCAATAGAATTTTTGAGGAAATCATAATCTCATGATTGTATAATATTCAATACACTATACATACTATATAATGTAATATTGCAATATTTAATATACTGCATAGTACTGTAAATATATCTAAAGTATTTGCATAGCGAGTTAGTTTGACGTTTCATCTTGTTTCTTTATTTAATACACGCATGGATCGCTATCCGAAATATATATAGCAAAACAGAGAAAAAAGATGTCGATTTTAGCTAACACGCGGCGGTTTCTCGTTAAAGTTTTACGATCGTCATTGGCCATGCGATCTCGCGATAATCGATTCCGACAGGCTACGATCAGAAACGAAGCTCGCGAGCGCGGTATTGGCGATACCGGAATTGCGGAATATTCCGCGGCCCGACAAATCGTTTTTCAATAATTGCTCGCCACCGCGCACCGCCAAGTGCTATCGCAAAGGCGATAGAGGGAAAAATGCTTCGTCGGATGTTTGCCTCTGAAAATTCGTGACGTCGGCCTATCGTCCATCGGATCGCTCACTTATAAGACAAAAAACCGTCGTTTTGCGATCGCATCGATACTAGCGTGCGATCTGACAATATATAAAAGATCATTGCTTTTTGATCTTTTCTCTGATTCAAAAATTATTTTCCATTACATATGAGAAGAGTTTTAAATGACAAATGAGATTGTATCACATACTTTTCTACGCGCGAAAGAGATTTATAGTTGGAGCGAAGAGAATATTTTTCTCTTGAATAATTTGAAGTGAAGAAAGTTGTTTCTTTAAGTATAAAATTCCGTAATATACTTTCATTATGTTTTCTTATATATGATAATCTTTATGTAACATTATAATCTTACTTGAACGTTTCAATGCACACAAGTCTGCTTAATAATAATGTAATTATCTACTTATCTCTATGTAATTAAAAAAAAAATTACTAGAATAAGATATGATTTTTCTATTTAATTTCTATCTAAATACTCTAATTTTGAGAATATTTAAAGATTTATATGTGCAGAATTATGTTACAAAAATATATTTGTAATATATAGTATGCATTCATGCATAAAATATTACTTCATTATAACTCCAAGTCCGGATAATTATATTCCGTTTAAGTTTTAAACGGAAAATTGTTTATACAAGAAAGTCGTTTTAACACTTTACTGGAATCGGCAATTAGAAACAAAAAGAAGATCGATATATCGATATGCGATATATATCGATATGCGATATATATC
>QVNW01000692.1:0-24939 GCA_014825475.1 Pseudomyrmex flavicornis | reverse complement strand
GATAACCAAAATCCGCCGCTAATTTCTTAAGGTTCTCAAGTGTTGGCTTTACCTTCTCCCCCTTGGTGCGTTTTTTAGCATTTAGCTCCCTCGCTTTATGAACATCCTCAAAAATAACAGCCATAAGAGCAGGATCATTATTCACCTCCCTCTTTGCTGCTTCTAGATAAAGCCTTATATCTTCTTCATCATTTAAGTAATCTTCTGCTTTCCATTCGGAGAACCCCTTAGGAAGATTTTTTGAAACATCGTCTTTTTACGCATCTCATATCTCCTTCATGCTTTCCGCAATCTTGCGGGCTTTTTCTATATCCTTGCTCTGGCTATCCTTATCCCCACCAATCAAGAGCAAAATAATCTCACTTCCGCGCATGGTATAATAAATCCTTAACGCCTTGGGGTATCTTAGCTTAAGCTCCGATATGCCCTTACCTAATGCCTTGGTGTTCCCTTTCCCTGTTTGGGAAAATTCTAAAGAGGAGGTAGAGAGAAGCTCTCTAGCCTTATGACTATCATATTTATTATCGTTTATTTATGGGAACGCGCCCATTCTATCGCGTATATTATATCTCTTGGGCGCGTATTTTGTAAAAATATTAGAAATTTTTATCCTTAATAAGCATATCTATTTTTTTAAGCTGTGTTAAAAGATCGCGCATTTCATGGAGTGGCACCATGGTCGGACCATCGCTTGGGGCGCAATCTGGATTTTCATGGGTTTCAATAAAAAGAGCCGCAACCCCAACAGCGAGTGCTGCACGGGCAAGAGGGGCAACAAACTGGCGTTCGCCTCCTGTTGCAGTCCCCAACCCTCCTGGTTGTTGCACGGAATGGGTCGCATCAAAAACAACAGGATAGCCCGTTTCTGCCATGATAGAGAGACCGCGCATATCATTCACAAGTGTGCCATAGCCAAAACTTGCACCGCGTTCACAGAGCATGATTTTTTCATTCCCTGTGGAGGCGATTTTTTGTGCGACATTTTTCATATCTTGCGGGGCGAGAAATTGCCCTTTTTTGATATTAATCGCTTTGCCCGTTTCCCCAGCTGCTAAAAGAAGATCGGTTTGGCGGCAGAGAAAAGCAGGAATTTGCAGAACATCTACAATTTTCGCCGCAATGGCGCATTGTTCTGGATGATGCACATCTGTCAGGACAGGAATGTGAAATTTCTCTTTAATTTCTGCCAAAATTTCAAGCCCTTTCTCCATACCAACACCGCGCGGGGAATGGAGAGAGCTGCGATTAGCTTTATCAAAGCTGCTTTTATAAATAAGACCAATATTTAACTCATGGCAGAGGCCGCTGAGTGCCTCTGCCATAAAAAGAGCATGGTCACGCGATTCAATCTGACAAGGACCAGAAATCAGCGTAAAGGGCTGTTCTTGCCCAATCAAAAGAGAACCGAGAGAAAAGCTCATAATATGGACCTATTTAGCCTTTTTATGCGCTGTCGCATGATGTGCATCATGCTGCGCAAGTGCTGCTTTCACAAAACCCGCAAAAAGAGGATGTGGGTTAAAAGGTTTAGAGAGAAGTTCTGGGTGATATTGTACCGCAATAAACCAAGGATGATCGGGATATTCCACAACTTCTGGAAGAATGCCATCAGGCGACATGCCAGAGAAAATAAGCCCTGCTTTCTCTAATTTTTCGCGATAATGAAGATTCACTTCCCAACGGTGGCGGTGACGTTCCCGAATCTCTGTTGTGCCATAGACGCTTGCCGCTTTAGAGCCTTCAAGCAATTTAGCAGGATAGGCACCAACGCGCATTGTGCCCCCCAAATCATCCCCTTCACGGCGGCGGAGAAGCTCTGTCCCTTGAGCCCATTCGGTCATAAGACCGATAAGAGGCTCATCAGTCGGACCAAATTCTGTTGAGGAGGCACGGGGGAGATTTGCAAGAGAGCGGGCACATTCAATGACCGTCATTTGCATCCCGAAACAAATCCCTAAGAAAGGAATTTTATGTTCGCGTGCAAAGCGAATAGCATTGATTTTACCTTCTGCCCCGCGCGATCCAAAACCACCTGGGACTAAAATCCCATCAATATCTTTTAAGATATGGCTGAGATTGGCTTCTTTCTCCAATTCCTCCGCATCAATCCAATTAAGTTCGACACGGCTATCATTGGCGATCCCACCATGGAGGAGAGCTTCCGCAAGGGATTTATAACTATCAAGAAGGGCGGTATATTTCCCAACTACCGCAATTTTAACATGATGTTGTGGCTTGCGGATAGTTTGCACAATCTTTTCCCATTTGGAAAGATCGGGCATTTCCTCAAAAGGAAGGTTAAAATAGCGAAGAACTTCCTTATCCATCCCTTGCTGATGATAGGCAATCGGGCAGGCATAAATTGTGTCAACATCTAAAGCCGCAATCACAGCTTCAGGGCGGACATTACAGAAATTCGCGATTTTTTGGCGTTCATTTTGAGGGATAGGGCGGTCAGAACGGCAAAGGAGAATTTGCGGCTGAATCCCCACATTTTGCAATTCTTTAACAGAATGCTGTGTTGGTTTTGTTTTGAGCTCACCTGCTGAGGGAATATAAGGGAGAAGCGTTAAGTGAACACAAAGTGTTTTATCATAGCCTAAATCATTCCGAAGCTGACGAATAGCTTCTAAGAAAGGGAGGCTTTCAATATCGCCAACGGTTCCACCAATTTCAACAAGGACAAAATCATAGCCTTCTGTATCGGCGACAACGACATCTTTAATGGCATTGGTGATATGGGGAATGACTTGAACGGTTGCGCCAAGATAATCGCCACGCCGTTCGCGCGCAATCACATGGGAGTAAATACGCCCCGTTGTTGTATTATCTGATTTGCGTGCATGAACGCCTGTGAATCTTTCATAATGTCCAAGATCCAGATCGGTCTCAGCACCATCATCTGTGATAAAGACTTCCCCATGTTGATAAGGGCTCATTGTGCCAGGATCAACATTGAGATAAGGGTCGAGTTTTCGCATACGGACTTTGTGCCCGCGTGCTTGGAGGAGGGCAGCAAGAGCTGCCGAGGCGATACCTTTTCCGAGGGAGGATACCACCCCACCAGTGATAAATACAAAGCGCGTCATGGAATTTCTCTATACACCCAAGAGAGAGGAATGGGAAAGGAGGGAAATGCTCTTTTAGAAATTATTTTTTCTGTTCTTTATTTTGCTCTATTGTTGAAGCGGGAGAAGTAGGGCTCTTAGGTGTGGCTGGGGATTGCGTTGTGGAAGCTGTTTTGAGGTTGGAGAGAATATCATGACCTTGCATCCCTCCAGAACGCCCTTTATTTAAAATAGCAAGTGTGAGGCAGAGCAGCATAAAGAGCCCTGCAAGAACAGCAGTGCTGCGTGTGAGCAATGTTGCTGTGCCGCGCCCTGTCATAAAAGAGCCAACGCCTTGGCTATTTCCAATTCCTAATCCGCCCCCTTCGCTTCTTTGAATGAGGATAACGCCAATAAGGGCAAGCGCTACGAGAACGGTTAGAATAAGAAGAAAACTCGTCATAGAGATAAAAACCTTCAGGAGAAATTATGGTGTTGTTATGTGGTGATGCGTATGTGTAGCAGCTTTAATAATATCAAGAAAATGCCCCGCGTCTAGACTCGCACTGCCAACGAGCACGCCATCAAGCCCATTAATTGCAAAAATAGAGTCGGCTTGAGCAGCTGTCACAGAGCCTCCATAAAGCACAGGAACGTGGAAATCATCCCGCATCAGGCGCAGAGGGAGGAGGGCTCTGATCAGGGTTAATTTTCTTTGGAGCTCTTCTTGAGAGGGGGTGATGCCGCTTCCAATCGCCCAAACAGGCTCATAAGCGAGAATTCCCTGGAAATTACGTGAAAGACTCCCTTCTAATTGGCGAGAAAGGACACTTGCTGCCCGCCCCTCATTACGCTCTGTGAGATGTTCGCCAATACAGACAATCGGGATTAGCCCCGAATTTGTGGCAGCTTTGACTTTTTGCCTGATAATTTCATCGCTTTCTTGGTGATTTTGCCGCCGTTCTGAGTGCCCCAAAATCACATAGCGCGCCCCTAATCCCTGCAGCATATGTGCGGAAATATCGCCTGTAAAAGGTCCTGATTGGGCAGGATAGCAATCTTGCGCCCCAAGAGAAAGAAGGTGAGCGGGGGTGTCTTCTTTCTTTAAAACCTCAGAGACAGAGGAAATTTGTGTAAAAGTGGGGCAGATAATTGTTTGCACATGAGAGGATTCTAGCTTTTCTCTTTGCAAAAGAACCCCTTTTGTGACATCACGGGCAAGCTGAATGGCTTGTTCGTGAGGGGCAAACATTTTCCAATTTCCCACAACGAGTTTGGTTGATGTCATGCTCATCTTTTTTCCCTCATAAATGACCCCTTACAGCAATGCCCGTTGACAAGAAAGGAACGCTGGTCAATTTATATTGACCTTATTATATCTTTAATTCAACCTCTCTAGCTTGGCTAGCGGGCATGAAACGCTCTTGGATGTAAGTGATTATTTTTTACTATGATTAGCATTTTACGCCATTTTCTTGTTGATTCTTGGTTTGGACGCGTTTTAGCGTTTGTTGTTTTCCTCTCTTTTATCTTTTTAGGAGGGACATTTCTCAGTTTGGGGAATGGGGGTTTAGGCACGCTTATGGGCGGCGGAGGAGTCGTCTCTGTTGGCTCTAAAGTGATTTCTCCCATTGAATTGGCGCGCGCGATTCGCTTGCAGATTAATTTTTCGCTGCAAAATGGACTGGATCCTGCAGAACTTAAAAATCCACAAATTCAAGATCAGATCAGTCGTGAGGCACTGCGTAATCTCATTCTTGCCGATGAAGTCTCACAAGCAGCACAGCGTCAAGGTTTTATTATTTCCGATGATGCTATTCGCCAAAAAGTGCTCAGAATGCCTGAATTTATGAATAAAAATGGGCAGTTTGACGCGGCGAAAATGGATGATCTCCTCAAGCGCAATAATTTAACCCATGGTTATTTGATTTCCCATACAAAGCAAGAATTGCAAAATGAAGTCGCCTATCTTGGTCTTGCTAATATGGTAGAGCCTTCTCAAGATATTCTTAATTTTCTTGTGAATTTTTATGGGCGTGTACGTGTTGCAGATATTTATCGCCTTCCTTTCTCAGAAGGAAAAGTGACAGAAGCCCCCACAGAGGCTCAATTAAAGCGTTTTTATCTCAATCATCTCTCTTTATTTCGTGAGCCAGAATTCCGCCATGCGCGTATTGTCGCAATGACGGCTGAGACTGTTGCAAAAACACTTCACGCGCCTGAAGATGTGCTCAAGAGAGTCTATGAGACAGAATTAAAAACCAATGCGCGTGATTTTGATCTGCCAGAGACGCGCTCTGTTTATGTTTTGACCTTCTCAGATGAGAAAAAAGCACGTGAAGTGCTTAATTCTTTTGCGAAAGGGGTGGGGCTAGAAGAGATCGTCAGGCAGAAATCTGCTGTGATCTCCACGCAAATTAATGATGCGCGTAAAACAGATTTCCCAGATCCTGCACTTGGACAAGCTGCTTTTGAAGAAAATATGAAAAAATCAAAAGAAAATATCGTAGGACCTGTCAAAACAGCAGCAGGCTGGTCTTTAATTGATATTCTCTCTATTAAACCGCCTCATAAGGTGAGTTTTGAGGAAGCGCGCCCGAATATTCTCAAACAAATTCAGCAAAGCCAAGCAGAAGTTGCGCTTCGTGGGAAGCTTCTATCCTTTAAGGATGCGGTTGCGGGCTCAACAGATCTCAATAAAATTTCTACAGATTTAGGCGCGGTTGCCATAGCGGGGACGATTAATAATAAGGGCGTGGGAAAAAATGGGGACATTATGCCTCTTCCAGGCTCTGAGTCGCTCCATAGGGCGATTATTGCGCAAGTTTTTGCGCAAGATACAAAGACACTCCCTCATGTGATAACAGAGCCAGATGGAAGTGCTTTTGCTGTCATTACCGATGAGATTGAGGTTGGGCGTGCGATGCGTTTTGAGGAAGCTCATACGCAAATTCTTTTAGCTTGGCAGTTTGATGCAAAAAAACATGAAGCTAATCAGCGTGCAACGGCTCTTTATCTTGACGCGCAGAAAAATAATCTTCGTTCCGCTATCGCACAAAAAGGAGAGGAGTCATCGCTTAAAAAAGATGTTGAAATCCCTGTTCTCTCTCCACCACAAGATTATTCGCCTCTTTTAAGACAAGCTCTTTTACGGGGGAAAGTGGGTCATGCGCAAATGATTGAGGATGGAGATAGTTTTTGGATTCTCTTTATAAATTCAGAACATCCCCTCCCTCAAGAAGAGCAAGAGCTCTTGAAAAAACGTCTTGCTGAAAGGGAGAAAATTTCTCTCAGTAATGATGTCGCGCAATCATTGGCAAATGGCTATATGCTCGAAAAAATGCCGCGTCACTTTAGTGCGGAGCTCTTCGAGCAGGCAAAAAATGCCGCTTTTGGGCAATGAAGCTCTTAAATTTATTTTAAGCTTATTTTTCACGCTTTTGTGAGAAGGGGCTAGATTTTTAGGTCATAATTTTGGTAGTCACAATAAAGTGATAACAAAGTCTGACCTTGATCTACCCTTTTTAAGGGGAGGGACGTCAAGGGCGTTTCATGGAGGGTAAATATCATGATTCTTCTCATAGATAATTATGATAGTTTTACTTTTAATCTCGTCCATTATTTTGGGGTTTTAGGGGTATGTTGCGATGTGCGGCGCAATGATAGTCTTTCAGTTGAGGAAGCGTTCTTATTGAAGCCAAAAGCGATTGTGATTTCCCCAGGCCCATGTGGCCCGCAAGATGCGGGAATATGTTGTGAGCTTATTCAGAAAATGGCGGGAAAGATTCCCATTTTAGGGGTTTGTTTAGGGCATCAAGCGATTGGAGCGGCTTTTGGGGCAGAGATTATCTGCGCGCAAGAGCCGCGTCATGGGAAGGTAAGTGCGATTTATCATGATGGGACGGGTCTCTTCCATGGGGTTTCTCAAGCTGTGGAGATGGCGCGCTATCATAGTTTGGTCTTAAAAGAAGAGACACTCCCGCCTGATTTGATTGTCAATGCGCGCACAAAAGAAGGGGTGATTATGGGGGTGCGTCATAAATCTTTCCCGCTTCATGGGGTGCAATTCCACCCTGAAAGTATTGCCTCTCAAGAGGGACAGCTTTTATTGAAGAACTTTATTTCTTTGGCAAATTTATAGTATATTTCCATAAAGGGCGGTTTTCTAGGATTTTATCCTCTCTTTCAAAAGCTGTCTAAGAGTGCTATTCTAGGGAAGCTTTATTTTTATGGTCTTAGAATATTCGTGCTTATATGGGTCTATATAAGGGAATATCCTAGGAATAATTTTATGGAGAGCGATACTCGTGAGAGAGACCCTTCTCTTAGAAAAAGGGTTTATTGATAGGGTGTCGCTTTCATTTCTTTTAAGGTAGAGATTCAAAACGATTATGACTTTCTTGCCACAGCGACCAATGAAGGCTTTTTCTTTGCCGAATGAGGGACAAGAAGTTTCTCCTTCTTCTCAACTATCTCAGGAAGGCTCTTCCTCTTCTGAGAAAGAAGGGGCAGATGTTCTTGAACGTATTTGTGCGCGGGTTCGCTTAGATGTTGAACAACGTTCGCATATTACGCCTCTTAAAGAGATTGCAACCCGCGCGCGGGAAGTTTCTGAGCCGACAAGAGGTTTTGGACAAGCGCTTCAGCATGTGACAGCCGATCAGCGCGTTGGATTAATTGCTGAGATTAAAAAAGCCTCTCCTTTTTCTGGGATTCTGCGCCAAGAATATGACCCTGTCGCAATTGCTTTATCTTACCAGAATGCAGGGGCAAGCTGTATTTCTGTTGTGACGGAGAGCTCTTGTTTTCACGGTAGTGAAGAAGATTTCAAAGCGGTCAAAGAAGCCTGTACATTGCCGATTTTAAGAAAAGATTTTATTTTAGAGCCATGGCAAGTTCATGAAAGCCGCTTAATGGGGGCCGATTGTATTTCGCTTATTTTGGCATTTTTAGATGATGAGCAGGCAGCTGACCTTATCGCGATTGCGAAAGGGCTCGATATGGATGTGCTTCTTGAGGTCCATAATGAGGAAGAGCTTAATCGCGCCCTTGCTTATGATAGTTTCCTTATTGGGATTAATAATCGCAATTTAAAAACGCTTGAAACAGATTTGCAAACAACTTTTTCTCTTCTGCCCCTCGTGCCGCCTGATCGTTTAGTTGTCTCAGAATGTGGGATTACAACACAGGCAGATCTTGAGAAATTAGGGAATATTGGCGCGAGTGCTGTTTTAGTTGGTGAGACTCTTTTGAAAGAGGAAGATCCAGGGCTTGCAGCGCGGAAATTGCTTGGTTTCTAAAGCTTCTTTAAGAAATCGTAAAAGAGAGCCTCTTTTCTTTCCGCTTTATATGTGGATATAGTATATTACATATAAGAACGTGTAAGATATGATGTTCAAGCTTGGCTTTTGCCATAAAGAAAATGATAATTTTATAGTCCTAGGAGACCGCTATGGGTATCACGATGGAAAAGCACATTTCCGAGAATGGTTCTGCATTATCACAAGAAGAAATGGAACGCGCTTATCGTGACATGCTTCTTGTGCGCCGTTTTGAAGAGAAGGCGGGGCAGCTTTATGGAATGGGTTTGATTGGCGGTTTCTGTCATCTTTATATCGGGCAAGAAGCTGTTGTTGCTGGGATAGGGCTTGCAATGAAAGAGGGGGATCGCTCTATCACCTCTTATCGTGACCATGGGCAAATGCTTGTTGCGGGGATGGAAGCGCGTGGCGTTATGGCGGAGCTTACGGGGCGTGAAGGCGGTTATTCACGCGGTAAGGGCGGCTCTATGCATATGTTCTCGCGTGAGAAAGAATTTTATGGCGGTCATGGGATTGTTGGTGCACAAGTTGCTTTAGGGACGGGGCTTGCTTTTTCGAGCCATTATCGTGGTGATGATAAGGTTTCTATTGTCTATCTTGGGGATGGGGCTGTTCATCAAGGGCAAGTTTATGAAAGTTTTAATCTTGCGGCTTTGCATAAGCTCCCATGTCTTTATGTGATTGAAAATAATCGCTATGGGATGGGGACATCCGTTGAGCGGGCTTCTGCCTCGCGTGATCTTTCCAAAAATGGTGCACCATGGGGCATTACAGGGCGTAAAGTCGATGGGATGGATGTTGCTTCGGTCTATCATGCGGCACGGGAAGCTTTAGAATATTGCCGTTCTGGGAAAGGCCCATATCTTTTAGAGATGGAAACATATCGCTATCGCGGTCATTCAATGTCAGACCCTGCGAAATATCGTTCACGTGATGAAGTTGATCAGATGCGGAAAAATCGTGATCCGATTGAGAGCTTAAAAGCGGAAATGGTTAAATTAGGCTTTGAAGAGAGCTTTTTTAAGAAAATAGAAAAAGATGTGAAAGCGATTGTTCAAGAGTCGGCAGAATTTGCACAAGAGAGCCCAGAGCCGCATGAATCAGAGCTTTGGACAGATATTTTGGTGGGAGAATAAGAATGACAATCGCAGTTTTAATGCCTGCATTATCACCAACAATGACAGAAGGCACTCTTGCACGTTGGCTTAAAAAAGAAGGCGATCTTGTTAAAGCAGGTGAAGTACTTGCCGAGATTGAAACAGATAAAGCCACAATGGAAGTTGAAGCGGTTGATGAGGGTGTTTTAGGGCGTATTCTCATTGCAGAAGGCACGGAACATATCGCTGTGAATACGGCTATCGCCCTTTTATTAGAAGAGGGTGAAGGGCAAGACGCACTTGATCGTGCGCTGGAAATATCTCAAAAATCTGGGAAGAAAGAAAAGGCACAAAAACAGGTCACAGTACCTCTTTCTGCGCCTGTTCCTGTAGCGCACGCGCCTTCTCTTGAAGAAAAATCTGAATGGGGAGAAACAGAAGAGATCACAGTACGTGAAGCTTTACGCGATGCGATGGCTTTGGAAATGCGCACTGATCAAGATGTTTTCTTGCTTGGGGAAGAGGTTGGTCAATATCAAGGGGCTTATAAAGTGAGCCAAGGGCTTTTGGATGAATTTGGTCCAAAGCGTGTGATCGATACACCAATTACCGAACATGGTTTTACGGGGATGGCTGTTGGGGCTGCTTTGACGGGGTTGAAGCCTATTGTCGAATTTATGACGATGAATTTCTCCCTTCAGGCGATTGACCATATTATTAATTCTGCAGCGAAAACGCGCTATATGTCTGGCGGTCAAATGGCGTGCCCTATTGTTTTTAGAGGGCCTAATGGGGCGGCAGCACGCGTTGGGGCACAACATTCGCAATGTTTTGCAAGTTGGTATGCGCATATTCCAGGCTTAAAGGTGGTGGCACCTTATTCCTCAGAAGATGCGAAAGGGCTTTTACGCGCTGCTATTCGGGATGAAAATCCTGTTATTGTTCTTGAGAATGAAATTCTTTATGGGCGTAAATTCCCATGCCCGAAAGATGAGGATTTTATTGTTCCAATTGGTAAGGCAAAAATTGAGCGTGTTGGGAAAGATGTAACACTTGTTGCTTTCTCTATTATGGTTGGTGTTGCCTTAGAAGCGGCGGAACTTTTGGCGCAAGAAGGGATTGAGGCTGAAGTGATTAATCTTCGGACGATCCGCCCGTTAGATAAAGAAACGATTATTAAGAGTATTCGCAAAACAAGCCGTGTTGTTGCTGTTGAGGAAGGCTGGCCCGTTGCGGGGATTGGCTCCGAAATTTGCACAATTGCGGTGGAAGAGGCTTTTGATTGGTTGGATGCGCCGCCAGCACGTGTGAGCGGGCTCGATATTCCGCTCCCTTATGCCGCAAATTTAGAGAAGCTCGCTCTCCCAAAACCGCAATGGGTGGTTGATGCTGTTCGTAAGCAGTTTGGAGGTTAAAATCCATGGCAATTCAGATTTTAATGCCTGCATTATCGCCGACAATGAGCGTTGGTACGATTGCACGTTGGTTGAAAAAAGAAGGGGAGCAGGTTTCTGCGGGGGATCTTCTTGTTGAAATTGAAACCGATAAAGCAACGATGGAAGTCGAGGCGGTTGATGAGGGGATTTTAGGGCGTATCCTCATTGCGGAAGGCTCGGAAGAGATTGCTGTCAATACGCCGATTGCGCTTTTATTAGAGGAAGGTGAAGAGCTTGAGGAAAATGCCCCAATCACCTCATCTGCAGCACCTAGAGAGAAGGAAGGCGTGAAGGAAGTGCCTCAGCTCGTTGCGTCACATCCGGTGGGGGAAAAGCAAAGAGGAGAAAAGCCAGCTCAAGAAGAGCAGATGCCAAAAGAGCGTATTTTCATCTCTCCTCTTGCGCGCCGCATTGCCAAAGAAAATGGGCTTGAAATTTCCTCTATAGAGGGTACAGGTCCAAATGGGCGGATTTTACGCCGCGATGTTGAAATTTCTCTCTCTGAAGTAGGGACAAAAACAGCGCGTCAAGAAGAGAAAAAAGACGCGGTTCTTGTGAAAGAAGAGGGGAAAATAGAGTCAGTGCGTCATTCTTCTATGAGGAAGGTGATTGCGCGCCGTCTGACAGAATCTAAAACGCAAGTGCCGCATTTTTATGTTTCTGTTGATATTGAACTTGATGCTTTGCTGAAATTGCGTTCTGAGCTTAATAAAGCGCTTGAGAGTGAAAATATTAAGATTTCTGTCAATGATATGATGATCCGTGCGGTCGCACTTTCATTGCGGAAACTTCCTAGCGTGAATGTGCAATTTACAGAGACGGAGATGCTTCATTTTGAAGATATTAATATCTCTATGGCGGTCTCTATTCCAGATGGCTTAATCACACCTGTTATTTTCCAAGCAGATAAGAAATCTCTGCGTGAAATTAGTCTGGAAGCACGTGATCTCGCAGCGCGTGCCCGTGCGGGTAAATTGAAGCCTGAAGAATTCCAAGGGGGAACTTTCTCAATTTCCAATATGGGCATGTTTGGAGTGAAGGAGTTTGCGGCGATTATTAATCCACCACAAGCGGCGATTTTAGCGATTGCAGCGGGTGAAAAACGCCCAGTCGTGAAAAATGATGAGCTTAAAATTGCAACTGTCATGACGGTTACCTTATCGGTTGATCATCGTGCGATTGATGGAGCTCTTGGGGCGCAATGGTTGAATATTTTGCGTGATATTGTGCAGAATCCTTATTCCTTGGTGGTGTAATTATGGCTGAGCTTTTTGATATTATTGTTGTTGGTGGTGGACCTGGCGGTTATGTTGCTGCTTTGAGGGCGAGCCAATTAGGCATGAAAGTCGCTTTGATTGAAGCGAAGCATTTAGGCGGGGTATGTCTCAATTGGGGATGTATTCCAACAAAGGCACTTTTGCGCTCGGCTGAAGTTCTGCATCTGCTCCAAAATGCGCAACAATATGGGGTCTCTGTTGAGAAGCCTTCTTTTAATCTTGCGGAGATGGTGCAGCGTTCACGCTCTGTTGCCAATCAGATGGGAAAAGGGGTTGCGCATCTTCTTAAAAAAGCAAAAGTGACTGTCTTTGATGGATGGGCAAGGATTTTAGAGAAAGAAGGCGAAGCACGCAAAATTTCCATTCAAAAAGAAGGGAAGGAAATAGCACAAATTCGCGCGCCACATGTGATTTTGGCAACAGGCGCGCGGGCACGCCAGCTTCCAGGGCTTGAGACAGATGGTCATTTGGTCTGGAGCGCGCGTGAAGCGATGACGCCACCTTCTTTACCAAAGAGATTATTGGTGATTGGTTCGGGGGCGATTGGGATTGAGTTCGCTTCTTTTTATCGTGATCTTGGCTGTGAGGTGACGATTGTTGAAGTGGCGGATCGCATTCTCATTGCAGAAGATCCAGAGATTAGCCAGCAGGCACAAAAAGCCTTTGAAAAGCGCGGGATGGTTATTCATAGTTCCGCCAAAATCGGGGCTTTGAAACAAGGTAAAGATTCTGTTTCCACAGAAATTGAAACGCCGAAAGGGAAGATTTCTCTAGAAGTTGATCGCGTTATTTGTGCGGTTGGGATTGTTGGGAATATTGAAAATCTTGGCTTGGAAAAAACATCTGTTAAAATTGAAAAAACACATATTTTAACAGATGAATTTTGCCGTACAGATGAGCCAGGTCTTTACGCGATTGGCGATGTTGCGGGCGCGCCGTGGCTTGCTCATAAAGCAAGTCATGAGGCGGTTATTTGTGTTGAAAAAATTGCAGGGCGCGTGCCAGAGCCTCTTCATCCGCGCAATATTCCAGGCTGTACTTATTCGCGCCCACAAATTGCCTCTGTTGGGTTGAGTGAAGAGAAAGCGAAAGCGGCGGGATATCGTGTTAAAGTGGGTCGTTTCCCTTTCTTGGCAAATGGGAAGGCGGTTGCAATGGGCGAAGCTGAGGGCATGACAAAAACTGTCTTTGATGCGAAAACAGGTGAGCTCTTAGGAGCGCATATGATAGGGGCTGAAGTGACTGAAATGATTCAGGGTTATGTGATTGCCCGTACAGGTGAATTAACAGAGGCTGAATTACAGGAAACAATCTTCCCACATCCAACCATTTCTGAAACAATGCATGAATCTGTGCTTTCTGCTTTTGAGGGGGCTTTACATATTTAATTATGTCAAAGCGCATTGTGATAGATCATCAATCGGCGCGTTTGCGCCACCCTGAAAAGGCGCATCGCCCTGATAATCCAATCGCCAAAAAGCCAGATTGGATTAGGGTGAAGGCGCCTACACATCCTATTTATCATGAGACGCGTGATTTAATGCGCACACAGCGTCTTACAACAGTATGTGAAGAGGCGGCATGCCCGAATATCGGGGAATGCTGGTCGCAACGCCATGCGACTATGATGATTATGGGCGAAATCTGCACACGCGCTTGTGCTTTTTGTAATGTTGCAACAGGTATTCCCGCAAAATTAGATAAAGATGAGCCAAAACGTGTTGCTGAAGCTGTTGCGCATTTAGGGCTGCGCCATGTTGTGATCACCTCCGTTGATAGAGATGATTTAGAAGATGGGGGGGCGGCGCATTTTGCAGCAGTGATTAAGGAGATTAAAAATCTTTCTAGCGCGACAACAATTGAAGTTTTAACGCCTGATTTTTTAAGAAAGAAAGGGGCGTTAGAAATTGTTGTTGAGGCGGAGCCAGATGTATTTAATCATAATATAGAGACAGTTCCGCGGCTTTATCCCTCAATTCGTCCTGGGGCGCGTTATTATCAATCTCTGAGATTATTAGACCGCGCAAAAGTGTTAAATCCTTCTCTTTTTACAAAATCAGGTCTAATGTTAGGGTTTGGCGAAGAGAAATCTGAGATTGCGCAAGTTATGGATGATTTCCGTATTGCTGATGTTGATTTCTTAACATTAGGGCAATATTTGCAGCCAACGATTAAACATGCTGCCGTCATGGAGTTTGTGACGCCACAAGCTTTTCATGATTATGCTCAATTAGGGCGGGCTAAAGGGTTTTTACAGGTGAGTTCTTCGCCTTTAACACGTTCCTCCTATCATGCAGATGCAGATTTTGCGCGCTTGAAGGAAGAGCGCGAGAAACGTTTAAAAGGATAAGATCATGCCGACTCATGCAGAAAAACGTGTTATTGCCTATACGCCAGAACAGCTTTTTGATTTGGTGGCTGATGTTGGGTCTTATCCGCAATTTCTTCCTTGGTGTGTGCGCTCTGTGATACGCTCTCAAACAGAAACGGAATTAGTGGCGGACTTAACGGTAGGTTTTGGTCCTTTCCGTGAATCTTTCACAAGCCGTGTTACCTTAGAGAGACCTGGGCGGATTTTGGTGCGTTATGAGAGAGGTCCTTTTAAATATCTTAATAATGTTTGGAATTTTGAAGAAGTCCCTGAGGGCTGTCTTGTTGATTTTTATGTTGATTTTGAATTTCGGTCACGTTTATTAAAAAATGCTATTGGAATGGTTTTTAATGAGGGTGTACGGCTGATGGTGAAAGCCTTTATTACACGCGCTGGCGAGATTTATGGAGAAAAACCACAGCGATAAGAGAGATAATACATAATATTTTATTGAAGTTAATTCTTTTAAGGAAGTTATAGAATATCTCTTCTCTTTATAAGATATTATCCTATCATTCCCTTAAAATAAGAAAAATAATTCTTAAACATATATATCCCTTATAGGAAATCTCTTATGCGAGAGGCGTAAGAGAAGAAGATGGTGAATAAAATCTTCCCACGCAGAATGGGCGCGCCCTAAGAGGCAAGAAGAGAGGGAGAGCCCGCGCGCGCTTCCTTCCTTTGCATATTATGATTACGGGACCAAACAGCCCGCCTATCAAAGAGATTTACGCCCCTATAAGCCGCCTAAAGGGGTGATTAATGAGGCGATAAATGCGCAACAAGCGCAAGATGCCGCCCCTGGAACGATTAATAGCGGCATAGCAGCAGGGATCTCATTTGGGGGAGGATTCTATCCTGCTTGGCTTGCCGATGGGTTGGGATTTCAAGCC
This sequence comes from Pseudomyrmex flavicornis, assembly GCA_014825475.1. Lineage (NCBI taxonomy): Eukaryota > Metazoa > Arthropoda > Insecta > Hymenoptera > Formicidae > Pseudomyrmex > Pseudomyrmex flavicornis. Next base: position 9,497 of record QVNW01000692.1, on the reverse strand, counting down.
TATCCTTATCTTGCGGAAATGGCGCAGCGTCCAGAATTTCGCAAGCCATGCGATGTTTTCGCACGTGAATGCGTTCGGGAATGGATTAAGATCACCCACGCGCAGGATGAAGATAATGAGGATGGGAAGGAGAAGATCCAAAAGTTAGAAGCTTCTCTTAAGAAATTTAAAATCAGGGAACTTATCCATAAAATGACCCATAACGCACTTATCTTTGGCGTGGGTCATATTTGGCTTAATGTGAAGAATGCACCGCGTACCGATACAGGGCAGAATATCCCCCTTATTTTAGACCCTCGCAGCGTTAAAAAGGGGATGCTTGGCGGATTTACAACACCCGAAGCCATATGGTGTACGCCAAATAGCTATAACGCCGATAATCCCCTTCATGAAGATTATTACAAGCCCCGATCATGGTGGTGCCAAGGTAAGTTGCTTCATCATACCCGCCTCCTCCAGATGATTCCTTATGAGGTGTCAGATCTTTTTAAGCCTTCCTTTAATTTTGGCGGGCTTTCGATGATGCAGCTGATTAAAGCAGATGTGCATAATTATTTGAGGATTAGAAACAGCACCGCCAATATTACGGCAAATTTCTCTAAGCTTGTCTTAAAAACCCCTATGGCGGGCTATATGGCAGAGCCTGGTTATGGAATGGGAGGGGTTGATGCGCAAGGGATAGCAGGACGCGCCGCTTTTCTGCAAGATATGAGCGAGGGGCAAGATACAATCATTGCCGATAAAGAAACCGAAGATATTTCAATCATTGCCACGCCTTTAGGGGGTCTCTCTGATCTGCAAGTCAAAGCCATGGAAAAGATGGCAAGCTTTCCTGGTATCCCCTTAGTGAAACTCTTTGGCATCACACCAAGCGGGCTTAATGCCTCTTCAGAAGAAGAAATCCGCGTCTTTTATGACGAAATCGCCTCTTTCCAAGAAACCCATATCAGACCCATTTTAGAGAAAATCTTTAAACTCATCCAACTTAATGAATTTGGTGAAATTGATGAACATCTTGGCTTTGAATTTGCCCCACTCTGGCAGATGAGTGAAGCCGAGCAAGTTAATATCCAGAAACAAAAAGCGGATATTGATGCGGGTAATATTAGCCAAGGCATTATCTCGCCAGAAGAAGCACGGGAGAGGCAGAATAAAGATAAGGAAAGCATCTATGCTGCTATTGATTTAAGCACGCCCCCGCCGCATAATGATGAGGATGAGGGCGATGACGAGGATGATAACCCCCTCAAAGGGAAACATGCTCAGGATGATATGAAAGACGCAAATGGAATGACCCATAGTTCGGAAAATGGGCGTTTTACAGGCAATGGAGGGAATGGGATGAAAGATTCCTATACAAGAGAAGAATTTGAAGAATTAAATAAACGTTTCCAACAAGAGCGTGCAGAGAAAGAGCAAGCGCAGAAGGACAAAGAGCAAGCGCAGAAGGACAAAGAGCAAGCGCAGAAGGACAAAGAGCAAGCGCAGAAGGACAAAGAGCAAGAGCGCGCAAAGAGGAAGAAAGCTCAGAGAGATGCTAGCAAAGGTGGCGAAGATTTCAATGCTTTGCAAGAGAAATATAAGGAGTTTATTGATAATTATCTTAAAGAAACAGGTGGAATCCCTCAGCATGATTTTACGAAAGATTATAATTATCCTAAAGATAAAGGTGCAGATCCACGTTATCAACTTGATGAGAATGGGGTTCCTCTCGAAGATGATAAGGGCAATAAGATAAAAAGAGAGCCAATTCGTCCCATTGTTCTAAGAGAGCTTTTCCATCAAGATGATAAGGAGCAAAAAAATCCTCTACCTTTACTCTTAACGGAGGGATGGCAAGAAAAACTTAATAAGCATAATGGCGGAGGTATGGGGCTTCACCATATTATCTATAGACATTGGCAGGAAATAAAAAAGCTAGGATATGATGATCCCATTCATTTTTTACGTACTATATCCAAATATTTCACACATGACATGATTGACAATCGTGATACGCGGGTTTTAGGTATGGAAGATGATCCTGGTGAGCTTGTAGAAATGAAAGTTTCTCTCGATAAAGGGAATCATTATTCTGTCAAAACAGCTTATCCTAAAGATTATCATCTATGGAGAGATCAGGTTGCAAATAGAAAAGAGGGCATAATAGGAGATGCGCAAATGCCAAAAACGATAAGAATTAGAAATGCTTATGATTTTATTGATGATGATGATTTGAGTGAAGGTGAGAGAGAGGCTTATGAAGCGGAAATCCAAAAAATAGAAGCAGAAAAGAGAGCCCGCGGGGAAGAAATTACCTATGATGAAAATCCTTGGCTTGGAAATATTAAAGGAGTTCCAGAAAAAGGAAGCGCATCATAATTTGATGATATCATTTTGTTGACCTCAATAATAAGAAGAAACAAATGAGCACAACAACTTATCACGTCACAGCACAGCGCGCCGATAGCTTTACGCGTAAGCAAATCTCTGTCACTTTTGATATTGATTTAGGGGGTGGGGGAACGGATAGCCTCACCCTCTCAGAGAGTCATCGTATCCGCGCCACGATTTCCCATGCAGGGATCGGGATTGGCACGGAGCTGCTTCTGACGATTGAGGGGATGACGCTCAATGAGATGAACCGCCTCTCTTATATCGCCAATTATCCAAATGCTCAAAATCCTCAAACGACTAACCAATCGAACACAATGATCACCGTGCGGGCTGGGACTATGGGGAAAATTTTAAAGAGCGTTTTTATTGGAAATCTCGAAGAGGCATGGGCTGATTTTGACGGCGGTTCTGCCGTTTTTCACGTCAAAGCGCGGACGATTACGACTCTCGCTCAAATAAATCCAGACCCGATCTCTTTTAAAGGCGCGCGCTCTATTCCCTCAATAATATCCGATATCTGCATGGGGCAAGGCGTCAGCCTCACCGATCACGGCGGATGGAAAGGGGCGGTTTTAAAGAATCATTATGCGGCGGGTTCATTTCCTGATCTTATTGATGAAATTATGAAAGCCTCTGGTGGCGTTTATGATTTTAGACGCGCCATTGCAGGGCAAAACACCACGGAAACGGTTGGGAATATCGGAACGCTCCATATTTGGGGGCCGCATAAAAAGAACGAGAAAACCGATACCACGCCCCTTATTTCTGCCAAGACGGGGCTTATTGGTTATCCAAAATATATTGCAAGCGGTATTTCTTTAAAATGTCTCTTCAGAGATGAGCTTAATTTTTATGAGCCGATTGAGGTAGAAAGTGCCTATATCCCCGCGGGCTGGTCAATCAATAGTCAAGGAATGAATCAGGCGGGGCAACAAATAGGCGGGCAGAACGCCCCTTGGAATGGTCTATGGCTGCCAATCACAATCTCTCATGATCTTTCCAGTGAATCAATCGGCGCGCCTTGGTTGACCTCTCTAGAATGTCAGATAACAAATTGGGATCAACCTTATGCCATCAAAGGATAAGAATACGCCCCCCTATAAGAGGGGGCGCATCAATCTAAATCACCCTAAGACGGCGATAGATACGCTAATAGATAATAAGATCGCCAAAATCGGAACGCCTCTTCTTGTTAAAGTTGTTTCTGTAGAGAGCGGCGGCGTTGCTCTTACGGGGCGCGTGGACGTGCAACCTCTTGTAACTAAGGCAGACGCCAATAATGTACCCTATAAGCAAGCTGTCATCTATGGCGTTCCTTATTTACGGGTTCAAGGGGGGAGTTCTGCCATCATTATTGACCCCGTGGCTGGTGATATTGGATTTATCGTGATTTCAGGGCGTGACCATTCCCATGTTTTGGAAACACGAGACACCGCGCCGCCTGCAAGTCAACGCATCTTCTCTATGAGTGATTGTGTTTATATTGGGGGCTTTATCAATGACGCGCCCGCCCAATATATCCAATTAACAACAGAGGGAATTAAGATCGTCTCTCCCCATAAAATCACAATAGAAGCCGCAGGGATTGAAGCAAATTGCGATATAAAAACAAGCGGGAATATTCTTGCAGGCGGGGATATGAAAGCAAGCGGCGATGTTAAAGCGGGCTCTATTAGCCTAAAAAGTCACACACATAGCGGCGTACAATCAGGCGGCTCAAATACAGGAAAACCACAATGACAAGCCTTTCTTTATCTGTTCCCGCGTGGGATCTTACCCTTGATTCTTCTGGAAATATTGCACTTTCCTCTGGCTCTTATGCGATTTTGCAAGATGTTTCCAGTGCCGTTCGGGTGTATTTAGGTGAATGTTATTATGACACAGATCAAGGCATAGCTTATGATGCAAATCCTGAAAGCCTCGATATTTCTTTTTTAGAAGAAGAAATTAGCCAAATAGCGCAAAATGTGACGGGAGTCGCCGCGTGTGATGTTGATCTTTACCCGCTTAAAAATAGAGAGCTTGGCGGTATGATTCTTATTAAAACAAATAATAATGAAACAATAAGGGCTTCTTTATGAGTGTTGGTTCTTCTTTAGGTGCGGCAGGTTCTGGAATTTTAGGCGGGGCTCTTTCTGCTGTGAATGTAGCGCGCATTAATCAGCAATGGGGGCTTTTCAAGAAAAAAAGCGGCGACAAGAGCCTGACGCAATCTATAACCGATAAGGTGACAAATTTCGTCACTCAGAGCAAGAATGAGGGCGGTGATGCTTATGAAGCTGTTCTTGTTGGCACCCATGTCCAGAGTTTGAGCATTAAAAAAAGCTCTGTCATTTCCACTGCGCCACAAGAAGATGGGGCGTTTCTTGCCTATGATAAGATTCAGAACCCTTATAGCTCCACAATTCGCTTTCTCTGTGATGGGAGCACGGGGGGGAATATTTTCATGAGCCTCCTCCCGTCTTTTCTGCAAGATTTAGGGAATGGTCTTGATTTTGATAAAAATCTTAAAGCACGCTCTAAAGTGGCGTCAAAGCTTGATGATTTGGTGAAAGATACGAATCTTTATTTTATTAAAACGCCTGAGAGATCTTACCAGCGCGCGAATGTGATTGGCTATGATATTTCTAGAGGAGTAAAAGAAGGTCTTCAAATCTTGATTATAGATCTTCACGTCCAAGAGGTGCGCAATGCTGTTTCGAGTGGGTGGGTGAATGCCAAAAATCCACAAGGGGCACAAGCCCAAAATAATGGGCAAGTGCAGCCTAAGAGCTCTTAAAACAGCACGGGTCGCGGGGAAATTCCCCAATATTCCTAGGGAAAAAAGAAAGGGCGATTTTTTGTCTTTTCATCTCATATCTCCTTCATGCTTGCCACAATCTTACGGGCTTTTTTATCATATTATCGGCTCCGACAATATGGCTCCATAGGAAGCTATGGGGGGTACTTATTGGCTTATAGCGAGGCGTGCAATATAAGATGATCGTGTTTCGCCTAATGATTTTGCATCTGCATCAAGACGGGCAAGAATGCGGCGGGGGAGGGTAATATTTACACGTTCTGCTTTATCCTCAAAGAGAGAAATATCAAAATTAGCAAAACCCCAAATAAAATTACTCCCCTTATAATCTTCATTTTTTTGAAGAGTTTCAAGTGACGATGCAGGCGGAATTTTATTGCCTGCCTCAAGCCATTCCTCAACCCAAAGAGTCATTGCTTCAATAATATTTTCCATAGCTTCATCAAAATTATCCCCAGCNNNGAAAAACAACCAGGAAAATCAGGGACAATCACGCCCCATGCTGTTTTATCGTCACCAGGTTCAAGAATAATTGGATAACGCATTTCTAAAATCCTTTCAGCTAGGCTTTAAGCCTAGCGTGTTTTCTAATTGCAACAACCAACCCTTTACCAAGTTCTTTTTAGGGTGGGGAACCGTGATTGAATGACCATAGTTCGAATGTTTGAAAATATGATGGGATCCTCTGCATCTAACTTCCTTCCAACCTGCTTTCTTAAGCTCTTTGATAAGTTTTGCGCTGTTCATAGATATGATATACACACTATACACACAGAAAGTCAATAGAAAAATACACACCATGTGCATTTAAATTATTTTTTATTTTCTCTTTCTTTTTTTAAATTCCACGCTATCTTATAGGAAAATAAAAAAAGAAATAAAAGATGACGATTTACGCATTTTACAGACAGAGAATAGGGAGTGTTCGGGAATATACGCAAGTTAGACATACACAAGCCGATCTTTTTGGCGGAGAAAGCACAAAATATTAAGAATTATCTCTTGCGAATGATTTCAAAAACCATTATAAAAGCAATGTTCAAAAGTCATTTTTGACTCCTTTAAGCTTGATAAGTGTCGGGTGACGATCACCTGACACTTGTCTTTTATTCCCTGTCTTTAAGCTTTTTTACGATAAAGCCGTACAGCGACTTTATCATCATCATCTCTCATCGGTGGAGGATTTTCCTCCATAAAATGCGCCGCCTTTTCAAGCCAAACGGCAAGATTTTGAGGAATCTTAACACGCCCACATGCCCATTGTTGCATCGTGCCATGCAAAAGCCGCTAAAATAATAAGAGAAAGAATAAAAAGATAATTATTTGAAAAACGGTCTAACATGATTTACCTCCTAAAGAGGTTCTTGAATATGGGAGATAAATCCCCCATACGCGTTTAAAAGATGATTTAAGCTAAAAGGCTTAACATATGACATAAAGGTGCTATTGTTCCTCTATTTCTCTCATTTACGGCAGAATGACGATCGATCTCTTATGTCATTAATCCGATGTAAGAAGCTCTTCTTAAAAAGATAGAGGGGCGGGGGCTGCCATATATGTTACTATTATATCACGATGGCGTGGCGCGTCTATAAATATGTGTTTTTTAGGATTGATTTTTGTTTTTATAGATATTAGTTAGCATTTTCTATTATAAAATATTTATCTTTCTGGCGAGAAGGTTATGAAGAAGCTTTTTTCCCTTTTTACAGTTCTTACACTCTTCTCTTCTTATACAGGGACAGTATTTGCCGCCTCAAAAGCATCACAAGCCCCTTCAGAATCTCTTTTATCGCATATGACGATCAAAATAGTGGATGAAAATAAAAAATATAATTCTGCCGCCTATAAAAATTGGGCAGAACATGCTGTGCACATCAGTGGCATGGTTGGTCTCTGGAAATATCAGATTATTAAGCCAGGTCCTGGGAGTGATAAGAATACGCTCTTAGAATTTGCATTGCGCCCTATCGTCGTCTCTATAAGTGGGGGAGAGCAGGAAATTGGCTTTGTTAATTTAACCCATGCGAGCGATGATTATAAAAAAGAGACTATGAGTGAGCGTAAATGGCAATTTATGTTGAAATTGCCTTTAAGGCTCTATCTTCTTTCAGAGCCTTCTGTGCAGATTGATAAGGGTAAGAGCTTTCAGATGCAATGGATAAGCTGTGTTGAAAATGGCTGTCTTGCAGAGATGGAATTAAAAGATAATTCTGACATTTTAAAACAGCTTATTGCGGGAAAAAATCTACATGTTTCAACACAGCGCGTTGTGAATGGACAGAAGCAGAATGTAGATTTTGATATTGGAATTGATGGATTAGAGAATATTATGCCTATTTTAGGAGATGCTGTGAAGGTAAAGGAGTAATTTCCCTTTGATGTAGTCGGTTTGTTGGATGTCATGATTGAGGCGAGAGAACTCTTCTAAAATGTGCTTAAAGAGAAGAATAACCCTTATTCTTTTAGGGTGCTTCTTATTTTCTTTTATAGATGTGGGTGTTGCATTTTCTGCAGGGATAGGAAATTTCTCCTTGCCGCATAATAATGGGATCCTTGGTCTGCCTGCAGGGCCTGGATCGGCAGCGGATCAGTATCAGCGTTATGAGAGACGGCGGATGCAGCTTGATGCTTTGCCGCCGCCAAGCTCTGATGTGACGATAAAGAAGCCGCAAGACTCTCTTTCTGGGCATAAGGGAGGGGCGTGCGTTTGGATTGATGTGATTCAGGTCGATGGCGCGCATAAGCTTACCCCGCATCTGATAGAGACGATTACCGAGAAATATCGTCATCATTGTGTGACGATTAGTGATATTAATGAGATGATGAATGGGCTGAATGAAGCCTATATGCGTGAGGGATATATTACGTCACGCGCTTATATTCCCCAACAACATTTATCGCAAAAGATTTTACGTTTTGTGATGGTTGAGGGGCGTATTTCAAAGATTTCTTTTAAGGAAGAGGGAGGGGTAAAGAAAGGGAGTTTTGCCTCTGAGCATCGGCGTAATACGATTGCAATGGCGTTTCCAGGTCTTGAGGGTCATGTTTTAGATTTACATGATTTGGAGCAGGGGATCGAGCAGATGAATCGTCTTCCTGATTGGAATGCCCGTATGGCGATATCCCCTTCAAGTGAGGCTGGTGCTTCTAATATTGTGATTAAGCAGCCTGTTCGTTCAGTATTTCATGGTCAAGCTTGGGTGGATAATTTTGGTCAGAGCTCTACAGGGCGCGCTGTTGGTCATAGTTTGCTTTTAGGGGAGAATGTCTTAGGGCTTTTAGATCTTTGGTCTGTTGAATATGATCATAGTCTTATCGGTCCAAATCATGGGGCGCGGGGGAGTTCCTATTTATCTTTTAATGGCTCTATTCCTTATGGTTATTGGACGTTTTTTGGATCTTATTGGAATTCACGCGATACATATAGTGAGATTTCTGCCGAGGATATTTATCATTTAGGCGGTGCGCGGCAAGATTGGTCCATTGGTCTCTCACGTGTTTTATTAAGGCATTCTGGAGGTGTTCTCAGCTTTCAAACCTCTTTTGAGCAGAAACAATTTTCTTCAGAGATTGAGCATGTTGTTTTAAAGACGCAAACAGGGCGGCAGAGTTTTGTGAATACGCGTCTTTCTGAATCTTTAAAAGGATTGGGGGGCGTTTGGTATCTCACAAGCGGCGCTAAAATAGCGATTGATGGCGCAGGAACATGGAATAATTATGGAAAATTCCCCTCTTCTGATATGCCGCATCGTTCTTATGTGAAGCCATTTTTAGATATTGATGGATATGTGCGCTTTAAAGAGACGATTTTATGGCATATGAGTTTGCATGGAGAATATAGTACCCATAATCAGGCGAGTACCAATCAATTACAGCTTGGCGGGGTTTATACGGTTCGCGGCTTTTTAAACCAAGCTTTAGTTGGAAATAATGGCGGCTATATTCGCAATGATGTTTCTTGGAGCCTTCCTTTTGAGCAAATGCGCTGTGGTCATTTAGGGTTCCTTTGCCATAAAATTCTCTCTCAGACGCAGCTTTATGGAGCGGTTGATGCTGGTCTTGTACGTGCGGGCTATCATCATGCTTATAATTTACCCCCTTCTTTAAATGGCGGCGAGGTTGTTGGGGGTGGTATCGGGGTGCGGCGCGTTGGCGGCAGTATTTTTTGGAATGCCTCTCTGATGCATTCTTTTTATCGTAGTCATTTGCCCTCTGAGGGCTATCTCGTCTTTCTAAGTATGGGTTTTAAGCTATGAGGGGTTTTTTGGGGCTGTTAGGTCGTTTTTTTAAAATCTATATAGCCTTTTCCCTCTTTTTT